>NW_019168048.1:11217050-11324048 GCF_002303985.1 Durio zibethinus
GACTTAGGCATACGGAGTTCATTCCCAGTCTAAGCATATGGAGTTCATTCCCAGTCTAAGATCAAACCGGACTGAGGTTTGCGGCAGCACATACTGGGCTCGAGCATGTGCTGGTGTAACATTTTTCTTCACTGGGGCACCATCGTCGGAGCATCACCAGAGAACCTGACCGGCGGCATTGGGGTTCTGATGATCGGGGGGTGTGCGCACATGATGTACGATTGGTGCTGGTACTTGGCCCTTATATTGGCCCCCTATCCCTCATCAAACCTCGAGAACTCACACCCCCTTAAAGAGCATTTGAGATTTTACAGGTTTTCTGCCAGTAGCCATTAAAGTGTCTGAAATGGGGACACTTTTTTCAAATGGTCACAAAACTTTGTACACTTTGAGTTTTTAGCTGAATTGTTTTGTGCATGCCAACAAAAATACAAGGATCATGTCTACCAGTTTTGGGGCAAAAACTCCTTCCGAAAAAATTTTAAAAAATCTCGAACCGCAAAAAGTTTCAAAAATCGTGAAAAATAGAAAACGAGTCGTCTTGCCATGAAACTTCACGTGAAGGCTTAAGGGATCATTGTATGGAATTTACAAGCCATAAAAATGGCGATTAGCGGCGTAGAAATTATTGAAGGATGTTACTAAACCCACCTTACCCACCCTATGCGATCCACGGCTGCGCATCCCATCTCTCTGGCGACGTAGTGCCCACCCGCCCGCCCACCCCGCCTCATTTTATCGGTTGGCTTAGGCATATTGGAGTTCATTCCCAGTCTAAGATCAGACCGGACTGAGGGTTGCGATAGCAGGATTGGCAGCACGCAGAGGGGACCCGACCAATCCCCGGCTTGCGCATCCTGCCCCTCTGGCCGGCTAAGCACCCGCACGCTCGTTTCGTGGGTTCACTTAGGCATACAGAGTTCATTCCCAATCTAAGCATATGGAGTTCATTCTCAGTCTAAGATCGGACCGGACCGAGGGTTGCGGCAGCACATGCTGGGCTCGAGCATGTGTTGGTGCCACATTTTTCTTCGTCGGGGCACCATCGTCGGAGCATCGCCGAGAACCTGATCGACGGCATTGGGGTTCCGACGATCGGAGGGGCCGAGGGTGTGCGCACATGATGTGCGATGGGTGCTGGTACTTGACCCTTATATTGGCCCCCTATCCCTCTTCAAACCTCGAGAACTCACACCCCCTTAAAGAGCATTTGAGATTTTACAGGTTTGCTGCTAGTAGCCATTAAAGTGTCTGAAATGGGGACACTTTTTTCAAATGGTCAGAAAATCTTGTACAGTTCAAGTTTTTAGCTGAATTTTTTTGTGCATGCCAACAAAAATACAAGGATCACCTCAACCAAGTTTGGGGCCAAAACTCCTTCTGAAAAATTTTAAAAAATCTTGAACCGCAAAAAGTTTCAAAAATCATGAAAAATAGAAAATGAGTCGTCTTGCCATGAAACTTCACGTGAAGGCTTAAGAGACCATTGTATGAATTTACTAGATGTAAAAATGGCATTTGCACGTAGAAATATGAAGATGTGCCTAAACCCACCTACCACCTGATCGATCCACGGCTTGCGCATCCCGTCTCTCTAGCCGACATAGTGCCCGCCCGCCCGCTCGTTTCGTTGGTTGGCTTAGGCATACGGAGTTCATTCAAAATCTAAGATCAGACCGGACCGAAGGTTACGGTAGCAGGATCGACAGGCACACAGGGGGACCCGACTGGATCCCCGGATACACATCCTGCCCCCTTTGGCCAACTGAGCAGCGCACGTTCGTTTCGTGGGTTGACTTTAGGCATACAGAGTTCATCCCAGTTAAGCATATGGAGTTCATTTCCCAATCTCTCTGGCCGGCGTAAGTGCCGCCCGCCCGGCTCCGTTTCGTCGGTTGACTAGGCATATGGAGTTCATTCCCAGTCTTAGATAAGATCGAACTGAGGGTTGCCAGCAGTAGGATCGACAGGCACACAGAGGGGACCCGCATCGATCCTCTGCTTGTGCATCCCGCCTTCTGCCTGCTGAGGTCCCACACGCTCGTCTATGGGTTGACTGAGGCATACGAGTTATTCCCAGCCAAGCATACAGAGTTCATTCCTAGTCTAAGATTGGACCGGACCGAGGGTACAGCAGCACATGCTAGCTTGGGCATGTGTTGGTGCCGCATTTTCTTCATCGGGGCACCATCGTCGAAGCATCGCCGGAGAACCTAACCGACGGCATTGGGGTTTCAGCGATCGGAGGGGCCGGTGCGGTATGCGCACATGATGTGCGATGGGTGCTGGTACTTGGCCCTTATATTGGCCCCCTATCCCTCATCAAACCTTGAGAACTCACACCCCTTAAAGAGCATTTGAGATTTACAGGTTTGCTGCCAGTAGCCATTGAAGTGTCTGAAATGGGGACACTTTTTTCAAATGGTCACAAAATCTTGTACATGTTGATTTTTTAGCTGAATTTTTATGTGCATGCCAACAAAAATACAAGGATCACGTCTACAAAGTTTGGGGCCAAAAATCCTTCCGAAAAAATTTTAAAAAAATCCCGAACCGCAAAAAGTTTTAAAAATCGTGAAAAATAGAAAACGAGTCGTCTTGCCTTAAAACTTCATGTGATGGCTTAAGGGACCATTGTATGAATTTAAAACCCATAAAAAAGGCATTGGCATGAAGAAATACGAAGATGTGTCTAAGCCCACCTCTCACCCTATCGATCCACGGCTTTCGCATCCTGTCTCTCTGGCCAACGTAGTGCCCGCCCGCTTGTCCGCTCGTTTCATTGGTTGGCTTAGGCATACGGAGTTCATTCCCAGTCTAAGATCAGACTGGACCGAGGGTTGTGGTAGCAGGATCGATAGCACATAGAGGGGGACCCGATCGATCCTCGGCTTGCGCATCCTGCCCTTTTGGCCAGCTGAGCACCCGCACGCTCATTTCGTGAGTTGACTTAGGCATACGGAGTTCATTCCAAGTCTAAGCATACGGAGTTCATTCCAAGTCTAAGCATACAGAGTTCATTACCAATCTAAGATTGGACCGGACCGAGGGTTGCGGCAACAGATGCTGGGATTGGGCATGTGGTGGTGCCGCATTTTTCTTCGTTGGTGCACCATCACCGGAGCATCGTCGGAGAACCTGACCGAAGGCATTGTGGTTCCGACGATCGGGGGGCCGGGGGGTGTGCTCACATGATGTGCAATGGGTGCTGGTACTTGGCCCTTATATTGGTCCCCTATCCCTCATCAAACCTCGAGAACTCACACCCCCTTAGAGAGCATTTTACATTTTACAGGTTTGCTGCCAGTAGCTATTAAAGTGTCTGAAATGGGGACGCTTTTTTCAAATGGTCACAAAATCTTGTACACTTCGAGTTTTTAGCTGAATTGTTTTGTGCATGCCAACAAAAATACAGGGATCACATTTACCAAGTTTGGGGCCAAAACTCCTTCCGAAAAAATTTTAAAAAATCCCAAAGTGCAAAAAGTTTTGAAAATCATGAAAAATAGAAAACGAGTCGTCTTGCCATGAAACTTCACGTGAAGGCTTAAGGGACAATTGTATGAATTTACAAGCCATAAAAATGGCATTGGCACATGGAAATATGAAGATGTCCCTAAACCCACCTACCACCCTATCGATCCATGGCCTGCGCATCCCGTCTCTCTGGCCGGCGTAGTGCCCGCCCGCCTGCCTGCCCATTTCGTCGGTTGGCTTAGGAATATGGAGTTCATTCCCAGTCGAAGATCAGACCGGACCGAGGGTTGCGGCAGCACATGCTGGGCTCGGGCATGTGTTGGTGCCGCATTTTTCTTCGTCAGGGCACCATCGTCGGAGCATCGCCAGAGAACCTAACCGGCGGCATTGGGGTTCCGACGATCGGGGGGGTCGGGGGGGTGTGCGCACATGATGTGCGATGGGTGCTGGTACATGGCCCTTATATTGGCCCCCTATCCCTCATCAAACCTCGAGAACTCGCACCCCCTTAAAGAGCATTTGAGATTTTACAGGTTTGCTGCCAGTAGCCATTAAAGTGTCTGAAATGGGGACACTTTTTTCAAATGGTCACCAAATCTTGTACACTTCGAATTTTTAGCTGAATATTTTTGTGCATGCCAACAAAAATACAGGGATCACATCTACCAAGTTTGGGGCCAAAACTCCTTCCAAAAAAATTTTAAAAAATCCCAAACCGCAAAAAGTTTTGAAAATCATGAAAAATAGAAAACGAGTCGTCTTGCCATGAAACTTCACGTGAAGGCTTAAGGGACCATTGTATGAATTTTCAAGCCATAAAAATGGCATTGGCATGCAGAAATATGAAGATGTGCCTAAACCCACCTACACCCTATCGATCCACGGCTTACGCATCCCGTCTCTCTTGCCGACGTAGTGCCCGACCGCCCGCCTGCTCATTTCGTCGGTTGGCTTATGCATACAGAGTTCATTCCCAGTCTAAGATCAGACCGGACTGAGGGTTGCAGTAGCAGGATCGGTAGCACGCAGAGGGGGACCCGACCGATCCTCGGCTTACGTATCCCACCCCTCTGGCCGGCTGAGCACCCACACGCTCATTTCGTGGGTTGACTTAGGCATACGGAGTTCAATCCCAGTCTAAGATCAGACCAGACCGAGGGTTGTGGCAGCAAGATCGGTAACATGTAGAGGGGCACCCGATCGATCCCTGGCTTGCGCATCCTGCCCCTCTGGCCGGTTGATTGCCTGTACGCTCGTTTCGTGGGTTGACTTAGGCATACGTAGTTCATTCCCTATCTAAGCATACGGAGTTCAATCCCAGTCTAAGATCAGACCGGATCGAGGGTTGTGGTAGCAGATGCTAGGCTCGAACATCTATTGGTGGCACATTTTTCTTCACCGGGGCACCATCGCCGGGGCATTATCGGAGAACCTGACCGACGGCATTGGGGTTTTGACGATCGGGGTGGCCGGAGGGGTGTGCGCACATGATGTGTGATGGGTGGCCCTTATATTGGCCCCTTATCCCTCATCAAACCTCGAGAACTCACACCCCCTTAAAGAGCATTTGAGATTTTACAGGTTTGCTGCCAGTAGCCATTAAAATGTCTAAAATGGGGACACTTTTTTCAAATGGTCACAAAATCTTGTACACTTCGAGTTTGTAGCTGAATACAAGCATCACATCTACCAAGTTTGGTGCCAAAACTCCTTCCAAAAAAATTTAAAAAAATCCCGAATCGTAAAAAGTTTTGAAAATCGTGAAAAATAGAAAACGAGTCATCTTGCCATGAAACTTCACGTGAAGGCGTAAGGGACCATTGTATGAATTTACAAGCCATAAAAATGGCATTGGCACGCAGAAACATGAAGTTGTGCCTAAACTCACCTACCACCCTATCGATCCACGGCTTGCGCATCCCGTCTCTCTGGCCGGCGTAGTGCCCGCCCACCTGCCCGTCCGCTCATTTTATCGGTTGTCTTAGGCATACGGAGTTCATTCCCAGTCTAAGATCGGACCAGACCGAGGGTTGCTGTAGCAGGATCTCCACCATGTAGATGGGCACCCGACCGAACCCCGACTTGTGCATCTCGCGCCTCTGGTCGGCTGAGCACCCGCACGCTCGTTTCGCAGGTTGACTTAGGCATACGGGGTTCATTCCCAGTCTAAGCATACGGAGTTCATTCACAGTCTAAGATCGGACCAGACCAAGGGTTGCGGTAGCACATGCTGGGCTCGGGCATGTGTTGGTGCCGCATTTTTCTTCGTCGGGGCACCATCGTCGGAGCATCGTCGGAGAACCTGATCGGCGGCATTGGGTTCCGACGATCGGGGGCCCGGGGGGTGTGCGCACATGATGTGTGATGGGTGATGGTAGTTGGCCCTTATATTGGCCCCCTATCCCTCATCAAACCTCAAGAACTCAGACCCCCTTAAAGAGCATTTGAGATTTTACAGGTTTGCTGCCAGTAGCCATTAAAGTGTCTGAAATGGGGACACTTTTTTCAAAAGGTCACAAAATCTTGTACACTTCGAGTTTTTAGCTGAAGTTTTTTGTGCATGCCAACAAAAATACAAGGATCACGTCCACCAAGTTTGGGGCCAAAAATCCTTCCGAAAAAATTTAAAAAATCCCAAACCATAAAAAGTTTCAAAAATCGTGAAAAATAGAAAACGAGTTGTCTTGCCATGAAACTTCACGTGAAGGCTTAAGGGACCATTGTCTGAATTTAAAGCCATAAAAATGGCATTGGCATGTAGAAATATGAAGATGTACCTAAACCCACCTACCACCCTATCGATCCACGACTTGCGCATTCCGTCTCTTTGGCCGGCATAGTGCTCGCCCGCCTACCTGCTCGCTCGTTTCATCGGTTGGCTTAGGCATACGGAGTTAATTCTCAGTCTAAGATCAAACCAGATTGAGGGGTGTGGTAGCAGGATCGGCAATACGCAGAGGGGGACCTGACCGATCCCCGGCTTCGCATCCTGCCCCTCTGGCCGGCTGAGCGCCCGCATGCTCATTTCATGGGTCGACTTAGGCAAACGAAGTTCATTCCTAGTCTAAGCATACGGAGATCATTCCCAGTCTAAGATCAGACCAGACCGAGGGTTATGGCAGCACATGCTGGTCACGGGCATGTGCTGGTGTCACATTTTTCTTTGCCGGAGCACCATCGCAGGAGCATCGCCTGAGAACCTGACCAGTGGCATTGGGGTTTCGGCGATCGGGGGGGCCGGGGGGTGTGCGCACATGATGTGCAATGGGTGCTGGTACTTGGCCCTTATATTGGCCCCCTATCCTTCATCAAACCTTGAGAACTCACACCCCCTTAAGAAGCATTTGAGATTTTACAGGTTTATTGCCAGTAGCCATTAAAGTGTCTGAAACGGGGACACTTTTTACAAATGGCCACAAAATCTTGTACACTTTGAGTTTTTAGCTGAATTTTTTTGTGCATGCCAAAAAAAATACAAGGATCACGTCTACCAAGTTTGGGGCCAAAAGTCCTTCCAAAAAAATTTTAAAAAATCCCGAACTGCAAAAAGTTTTAAAAATCGTGAAAAATAGAAAACGAGTCGTCTTGCCATTAAACTTCACGTGAAGGCCTAAGGGACCATTGTATGAATTTACAAGCCATAAAAATGGCATTGGTACGTATAAATATGAGGATGTACCTGAACCCACTTGCCACCCAATCGATCCACGGCTTGCGCATCCCGTCTCTCTGGTTGACGTAGTGCCCGCCCGCCCGCCTGCCCACTCGTTTTGTTGGTTGGCTTAGGCATACAGAGTGCATTCCCAAGTCGAAGATCGACCGGACCAAGGGTTGTGGCAGCAGGATCGACAGCACACAGAGGGGGACCCGACCGATCCTCGGCTTACGCATCCCGCCCCTCTGGCCAGCTGAGCGCCCGCACGCTCGTTCCATGGTTGACTTAGGCGTACGAAGTTCATTCCCAGTCTAAGCATACGGAGTTCATTCCCAGTATAAGATAGGACCGGATCGAGGGTTGCGGCAGCACATGCTGGGCTCGGGCATGTGCTGGTGCCGCATTTCTCTTCGTCGGGGCACCATCGTCAGAGCATCATCGGAGAACCTGACCGGAGGCATTGGGGTTCAGGCGATCGAGGGGGCCAGGGGGAGTGTGCACACATGATGTCCGATGGGTGCTGGTACTTGGCCCTTATATTGGCCCCCTATCCCTCATCAAACCTTGAGAACTCACACCCCCTTAAAGAGCATTTGAGATTTTACAGGTTTGCTGCCAGTAGCCATTAAAGTGTCTGAAATGGGGACACTTTTTTCAAATGGTCACAAAATCTTGTGCACTTTGAGTTTTTAGCTGAATTTTTTGTGCATGCCAACAAAAATACAAGGATCACGTATACCAAGTTTGGGGCCAAAACTCCTTTCGAAAAAATTATAAAAAATCCCAAACCATAAAAAGTTTCAAAAATCATGAAAAATAGAAAACGAGTCGTCTTGCCATGAAACTTCACGTGAAGACTTAAGGGACCATTGTATGAATTTACAAGCCAAAAAAATGGCATTGGCATGCAGAAATATGAAGATGTGCCTAAACCCACCTACCACCCTATCGATCCACGGCTTGCGCATCCCGTCTCTCTAGCCGGCGTAGTGCCTGCCCGCCCGCTCGCCCATTCGTTTCGTCGGTTGGCTTAGGCATACGGAGTTCATTCCCAATCTAGGATTGGATCAGACCGAGGGTTGCGGCAGCCGGAATGATAGCATGCAGAGTGGGACTCGGTCGATCCCTGGCTTGCGCATCCTGCCCTTCTGGCCTGTTGAGCGCCCGCACGCTCGTTTCTTTGGGTTGACTTAGGCATACGAATTTATTCCCTGTCTAAGCATACGAGTTCATTCCAGTCTAAATTCGGACGGACCGAGGGTTGCGCCAGCAACATGCTGGGCTCGGCATGTGCTGGTGTCGTATTTATGCGTCGAGGCGCGATCTGTCGAAAACTCTCGACTGACGCATTGGGGTTTCGGCAATCAGGGGGGCGGGGATTGCACACATGGAATGTGTGATGGGTGCTGGTGCTGGCCTTATATTGCCCCCTATCCCTCATCAAACCTCAAGAATCACACCCCCTTAAAAGAGCATTTGAGAGTTTTAACAGGTTTTTGCCAGTAGCCATTAAAGTGTCTGAATGGGACACTTTTTCAATGGTCACAAAATCTTGTACACTTCTACTTTTTAGAGACATTTTTTGGTGCATGCCAACAAAATACAAGGATCAGTCTACAAGTTTGGGGTCAAAACTCTTCCAAAAATTTAAAATCCAACGTAAAAGTTTCAAAAATCATGAAAAATATAAAACGAGTCGTCTTGCCATGAAACTTCAGGTGAAGCCTTAAGGGACCATTGTATGAATTTACAAGCCATAAAAATGGCATTGGCACAACAGAATATGAAGATGTGCCTAAACCCTAACCAACCACACTTCAGATCCCACAGGCTTGCGCAATCCCGTCTCTTCTGGTCGACGTAGTGCCCATCGGCCCACCCACCCGCTCGTTTCATCGGTGGCTTAGGCGTACGGAGTTCAATCCCAGTCTAAGATTGGACTGAACAAGGGGTTACGACAGTAGGATCGGCAGCACGGCAGAGGTGACCCGACGATCCCCGGCTTGCGCATCCCGTCCCTCTGGCCGGCTGAGCACACCGGCACGCTCGTTTCGTGGGGTTGACTTAGGGCATTACGGAGTTCATTCTCAGGTCTAAGCAGTATGGGTGCATTCCCAGTCTAAGATCAGATTGGATCCGAGGGTTGCACAGTACATGCCTGGGGCTTGGGCATGTGCTGGGTGCTGCATTTTTCTTCACCGGGCACCATCGGTCGGAGCATCACCGGAGAACCTGACCAACGGCATTGGGGTTCCGATGATCGGGGGGCGGGGGGTGTGCCCACAAGATGTGCGATGGGTGCTGGTACATGGCCCTTATATTGGCCCTCTATCCCTTATCAAACCTCGAGAACTCACACCCCCTTAAAGAGCATTTGAGATTTTACAAGTTTGCTGCCAGTAGCAATTAAAGTGTTTGAAATGGGGACACTTTTTTCAAATGGTCACAAAATCTTGTACACTTCAAGTTTTTAGCTAAATTTTTTTGTGCATGCCAACAAAAATACAAGGATCACATCTACCAAGTTTGGGGCCAAAACTCCTTTTGAAAAAATTTTAAAAAATCCACAGAAAGTTTTGAAAATCGTGAAAAATAGAAAAGGAATCGTCTTGCAAGAAACTTCACATGAAGGCTTAAGGGACCATTGTAAGAATTTACAAGCCTTAAAAATAACATTGGCACGTAGAAATATGAAGATGTGCCTAAACCCACCTACCACCCTATCGATCCATGACTTGCGCATCCCGTCTCTCTGGCCAGCATAGTGCCCGCCCGCCCGCCCGCCCGCCCGCCCGCCCGCCCGCCCGCTCTTTTCGTCTATTGGCTTAGGCATACGGAGTTCATCCCTAGTCTAAGATTGGACCAGACCGAGGGTTGCGGTAGCAGGATCGGTAGCACGTAGAGAGAGACCAGGCCAATCCCCGGCTTGCACATCCCGCCCCTCTGGCTGGCTGAGCGCTCGCAAGTTCGTTTCGTGGGTTGACTTAGGCATACGGAGTTCATACCAGTCTAGGCATGTGGAGTTCATTCCCAGTCTAAGATCAGATCGAACCGAGGGTTATGGTAGCACATGCTGGGCTCAGGCATGTGCTGGTGCCGCATTTTTCTTCGTCGGGGCACCATCGCCGGAGCATCGTCGGAGACCCTGACCGACGGCATTGGGCTTCCAGCGATCACGGGGGCTGGGGGTGTGCGCACTTGATGTGCGATGCGTGCTGGTACTTGGCCCCTATATTGGCCCCCTATCCCTCATCAAACCTTGAGAACTCACACCCCCTTAAAGAGCATTTGAGATTTTACAGGTTTGCTGCCAGTAGCCATTAAAGTGTCCGAAATGGGGACACTTTTTTCAAATGGTCACAAAATCTTGCACACTTCGAGTTTTTAGCTGAATTTTTTTACGCATGCCAACAAAAATACAAGGATCATGTCTACCAAGTTTGGGGCCAAAACTCCTTCCAAAAAAATTTCAAAAAATCCTGAACCCTAAAAAGTTTTGAAAATCGTGAAAAATAAAAAACGAGTCATCTTGCCATGAAACTTCACGTGAAGGCTTAAGGGACCATAGTATGAATTTAAAAACCGTAAAAGTGGGATTGGCATGCAAAAATATGAAGATGTGCCTAAGCCCACCTACCACCCTATCGATCCACGGCTTGCGCTTCCCGTCTCTCTAGCCGGCGTAGTGCCTGCCCGCCCGCCCGCTCGTTTGTTTCGTCGGTTTGCTCAGGCATACGGAGTTCATTCCCAATCTAAGATCAGACCAGTCTAGGGTTGCCAGCAACAGGATTCGGCAGCACACAGAGGGACCTGATCGATTCCTCGACTTACGATCCCGTCCTCTGCGCCGCTGAGCGCCCGCACGCTCGTTTTCTTGTGTTGAACTTAAGCATACAGAGTTCATTCCTTAGTCTAAGCCATACGAGAGATTCATTTCCCAGTCTAAGATCGGACGGGTCGAGGGTGTGCGGCAGCAAATGCTAGGCTCGGGCATTGTGCTGGTGCTGCATTTTTCTTCGCCAGGGTACCAATCACCGGAGCATCGTCGAAGAACCGGATCGACGGCATTGAAGTTCCGACGGCCGGGTGGGTTGCGCACATGATGTAAGATGGGTGCTGGTACTTGGCCCTTATATTGGTCCCCTATCCCTCATCAAACTTTCAGAACTCACACCCCCTTAAAGAGCATTTGAGATTTTTGCAGGTTTCCTGCTCAGAACACATTAAAGTGTCTGAAATGGGGACACTTTTTTCAAATGGTCACAAAATCTTGTACACTTCGAGTTTTTAGCTGAATTGTTTTGTGCATGCCAACAAAAATACAAGGATCACCTCTTCCAAGTTTGGGGCCAAAACTCCTTCCGAAAAAATTTTAAAAAATCCTGAGCCGTAAAAAGTTTCAAAAATCGTGAAAAATAGAAAATGAGTCGTCTTGCCATGAAACTTCACGTGAAGGCTTAAGGGACCATTGTATGAATTTACAAGCCATAAAAATGGCATTGGCATGCAGAAATATGAAGATGTGCCTAAACCCACCTACTACCCTATCGATCCACGGCTTGCACATCTCGTCTCTCTGGCCGGCGTAGAGCCCGTATGCCCGCCCGCCCGCTCGTTTCGTCGGTTGGCTTAGGCATACAGAGTTCATTCCTAGTCAAAGATTGGACCAGACCGAGGGTTGCGACAGCAAGATTGGCAGCACGCAGAGGGGGACCCGGTAGATCCCCGGCTTGCGCATCTCCCCCCTCTGGCCGGCTGAGCGCCCGCACGCTCATTTCATGGGTTGACTTAGGCATACGGAGTTCATTCCCAGTCTAAGCATATGGAGTTCATTCCCAGTCTAAGATAGGATTGGACCGAGGGTTACGGCAGCACATGCTGGGCTTGGGCATGTGCTGGTGCAGCATTTTTCTTCACCGGGGCACCAGCATCGTCAGAGAACCTGACCGGCGGCATTGGGGTTCCGACGATCGGGGGGCAGGGGGTGTGCGCACATGATGTGTTATGGGTGCTGGTACTTGACCCTTATATTGGCCCCCTATCTCATCAAACCTCGAGAACTCACACCCCTTAAAGAGCATTTGAGATTTTACAGGTTTGCTGCCAATAGCCATTAAAGTGTCTAGAATGGGGACACTTTTTTCAAATGGCCACAAAATCTTGTACACTTCAAGTTTCTAGCTGAATTTTTTTTTGCATGCCAACAAAAATACAAGGATCACGTCTACCAAGTTTGGGGCCAAAACTCCTTCCAAAAAAATTTTAAAAAATCCTGAATTGCAAAAAGTTTCAAAAATCGTGAAAAATAGAAAACGAGTCCTCTTGCCATGAAACTTCACGTGAAGGCTTAAGGGACCATTGTAGGAATTTACTAGCCATCAAAATGGCATTGGCATGCAGAAATATGAAGATGTGCCTAAACCCACCTACCACCCTATCGATCCACGGCTTGTGCATCCTGTCTCTCTGGCCGGCATAGTGCCCGTTCGGTCGCCCGCCCGCTCGTTTCGTCGGTTGGCTTAGGCATATGGAGTTCATTCCCAGTCTAAGATTGGACCAAACTGAGGGTTGTGGCAGCAGGATCGACAGCACGCAGAGGGGGACCCGGTAAATCCTCGCTTGCGCATCTCGCCTCTCTGGCTGGTTGAGCGCCTGCACGCTCATTTCGTGGGTTGACTTAGGCATACGGAGTGCATTCCCAGTCTAACATCGGACTAGACCGAGGGTTGCGGCAGCACATGCTGGGCTTGGGCATGTGCTGGTGCCATAATTTTCTTCGTCGGGGCACCATCGTCGGAGCATCACCTGAGAACCTAACTAGCGGCATTGGGGTTCCGGTGATCGGGGGGTCCGGGAGGCGCGGTGTGCGCACATGATGTGCGATGGGTGTTGGTACTTGGCCCTTATATTGGCCTCCTATCCCTCATCAAACCTTGAGAACTCACACTCCCTTAAAGAGCATTTGAGAATTTACAGGTTTACAAGCAGTAGCCATTAAAGTGTTTGAAATGGGACACTTTTTTCAAATGGTCACAAAATCTTGTACACTTCGAGTTTTTAGCTGAATTTTTTGGTGCATGCCCACAAAGATACAAGGATCACGTCTACCAAGTTTGGGGCCAAAAATCCTTCCGAAAAAATTTTAAAAAATACTAAACCGCAAAAAGTTTCAAAAATCGTGAAAAATTGAAAACGAGTCATCCTGACATGAAACTTCACGTGGAGGCTTAAGGGACGATTGTATGAATTTACAAGCCATAAAAATGGCATTGGCATGCAAAAATATGAAGATGTCCCTAAACCTACCTACCACCCTATCGATCCACGGCTTGCGCATCCCGTCTCTCCGATCGACGTAGTGCCTGCCCGCCCGCCCGCTCATTTTGTCTGTTGGCTTAGGCATGCGGAGTTCATTCCCAATCTACGATCAGACCAGACTGAGGGTTGTGGTAGTAGGATCGGCAACACGTAGAGGGGGACCCGGTCGATCCCCGGCTTGCGCATCTCGCCCCTCTGGCCAGCTGAGTGCCCGCACGCTCGTTTGTGGGTTGACTTAGGCATACGGAGTTCATTCCCAGTCTAAGATCGGAGCGGACCGAGGGTTGCGGCAGCACATGCTGGGCTCGGGCATGTGCTGGTGCCGCATTTTTCTTCATCGGGGCACCATCGTCGGAGCATCGCCGGAGAACCTGACCGGCGGCATTGGGGTTCCGGCGATCGGGGGGGCTGGGGGGTGTGCGCACATGATGTGTGATGGGTGCTACTTCATGGCCCTTATATTGGCCCTCTATCCCTCATCAAACCTCGAGATCTCACACCCCCTTAAAGAGCATTTGGGATTTTACAGGTTTGCTGCCAGTAGCCATTAAAGTGTCTGGAATGGGGACACTTTTTTCAAATGGTCACAAAATCTTGTACACTTCGAGTTTTAGCTGAATTTTTTTGTGCATGACACCAAAAATACAAGGGTCACGTCTACCAATTTTGGGGCCAAAACTCCTTTCGAAAAAATTTTAAAAAATCTCGAACTGCCAAAAGTTTCGAAAATCATGAAAAATAGAAAACGAGTCATCTTGCCATGAAAGTTCACGTGAAGGCTTAAGGGACCATTATATGAATTTACAAGGCATAAAAATGGCATTGGCATGAAAAAATATAAAGATGTGCCTAAACCCATCTACCACCCAATCTATCCACGGCTTACGTAGAAATGGCATTGGCACGCAGAAATACGAAGATGTGCCTGCCCGCCCGTCCGCCTGCTCGTTTCGTCGGTTGGCTTAGGCATACGGAGTTCATTCCCAGTCTAAGATCAGACCGGATGGAGGGTTATGGTAGCAGGATTGACAGCACGTAGAGGTCGACCCGACCGATCCCCGGCTTGATCATCCCGCCCTTCTGGTCGGCTGAGCGCCCGTACGCTCGTTTCGTGGGTTGACTTAGGCGTACGGAGTTCATTCCCAGTCTAACCATACGAAGTTCATTCCCAATCTAAGATTGGACTGGACCGAGGGTTGTGACAGCACATGCTGGGCTCGGGCATGTGCTGGTGCCACATTTTTCTTCGCCGGGGCACGATCCCCGGAGCATCGCAAGAGAACCTGACCAACGGCATTGGGGTTCGGGCGATCGGGAGGGCCCGGGGGGTGTCGTACATGATGTACGATGGGTGCTGGTACTTGGTCATTATATTGGCCCCCTATCCCTCATCAAACCTCGAGAACTCGCACCCCCTTAAAGAGCATTTGAAATTTTACAGCTTTGCTACCAGTAGCCATTAAAGTGTCTGAAATGGGGACACTTTTTTCAATTGGTCACAAAATCTTGTACACTTTGAGTTTTTAGCTGAATTTTTTTGGGCATGCCAACAAAAATACAAGGATCACATCTACCAAGTTTGGGGCCAAAACTCCTTCCAAAAAAATTTCAAAAAATCCTGAACCCTAAAAAGTTTTGAAAATCGTGAAAAATAGAAAAGGAGTCGTCTTGCCATGAAACTTCACGTGAAGGCTTAAGGGACCATAGTATGAATTTAAAAGCCATAAAAGTGGCATTGGCATTCAAAAATATGAAGATGTCCCTAAACCCACCTACCACCCTATCGATCCACGGCTTGCGCTTCCCATCTCTCTAGTCGACGTAGTGCCTACCCGCCCGCTCGCCCGTTTGTTTCGTCGGTTTGCTCAGGCATACGGAGTTCATTCCCAATCTAAGATCAGACCAGATCGAGGGTTGCAGTAGCAGGATCGGTAGCACGCAGAGGGTGACCCGACCGATCCCCGACTTACGCATCTCGCCCTTTTGGCCGACTGAGCACCCGCACGCTCATTTCGTGGGTTGACTTAGGCATACGGAGTTTATTCCCAGTCTAACCATATGTAGTTCATTCCCAGTCTAAGATCGGATCGGGTCGAGGGTTGCGCAGCACATGCTTGGCTCGAGCATGTGTTGGTACCGCATTTTTCTTCGTCAGGGCACCATCGTTGGAGCATCGTCGGAGAACCTGACCGACGGCATTAGGGTTCCGGTGATCGAGGGGCCCGGGGGGTGTGCGCACATGATGTGCGATGGGTGCTGGTACTTGGCCCTTATATTGGCCCCCTATCCCCCATCAAACCTCAAGAACTCACACCCCCTTAAAGAGCATTTGAGATCTTACAGGTTTGCTGCCAGTAGCCATTAAAGTGTTTGAAATGGGGACACTTTTTTCAAATGGTCACAAAATCATGTACACTTCGAGTTTTTAGCTGAATTTTTTTGTGCATGCCAAAAAAAATACATGGATCACGCCTACGAAGTTTGGGGCCGAAACTCCTTTTGAAAAATTTTAAAAAATCCCGATCCGTAAAAAGTTTCAACAATCGTGAAATATAGAAAACGAGTCGTCTTGCCAAGAAAATTCACGTGAAGGCTTAAGGGACCATTGTATGAATTTATAAGCCATAAAAATGGCATTGGCATGCAGAAATATGAAGATGTGCCTAAACCGACCAACCACCCTATCGATCCATGACTTGCGCATCCTGTCTCTCTGGCCGGCGTAGTGCCCGCCCGCCCGCCCACTCGCTCGTTTCGTCGGTTGGCTTAGGTATACGGAGTTCATTCCTAATCTAAGATCAGACCAGACCGAAGGTTGCGGTAGCAAGATCGACAGCACGCAGAGGGGGACCCAACGGATCCTCGGCTTGCGTATCCCGTCTCTTTGGCCGGCTGAGCACCCGCACACTTGTTTCATGGTTTGACTTAGGCATATGGAGTTCATTCCCAGTCTAAGCATACGGAGTTCATTCACAGTCTAAGATTGGACCGGACCGAGGTTTGCGGTAGCACATGCTGGGCTTGGGCATGTGTTGGTGCCACATTTTTCTTTGTCGGGGCACCATCGCTGGAGCATCGTCGGAGAACCTTGACCGGCGACATTGGGGTTCCATCGATCGGGTGGTCGGGGGGGTGTGCGCACATGATGTGCGATGGGTGCTGGTACTTGGCCCTTAAATTGGCCCCCTATCCCTCATCAAACCTCGAGAACTCACACCCCCTTAAAGAGCATTTGAGATTTTACAGGTTTGCTGCCAGTAGCCATTAAAGTGTCAGAAATGGGGACACTTTTTTCAAATGGTCACAAAATCGTGTATGCTTCAAGTTTATAGCTGAATTTTTTTGTGCACACCAAAAAAATACAAAGATCATGTCTACAAAGTTTGGGGCCAAGACTCCTTCCAAAAAAATTATAAAAAATCTCGAATCGTAAAAAGTTTTAAAAATCCTGAAAAATAGAAAACGAGTCGTCTTGCCATGAAACTTCACGTGAAGGCTTAAGGGACCATTGTATGAATTTACAAGCCATAAAAATGGCATTGGCACACAAAAATATGAAGATGTACCTAAACGCACCTACCACCCTCTCGATCCATGGCTTGCGCATCCCGTCTCTCTGGCCGGCATCGTGCCCGCCCGCCTGCCCGTCCACTCATATCATCGGTTGGCTTAGGCATACGGAGTTCATTCCCAGTCTCAGATCAGACCCGATCGAGGGTTATGATAGTAGGATCGACAGCACGCAGAGGGGGACTCGGTCGATCTCCGGCTTGCGCATCCCGCCCCTCTGGCACTCGCACCCTTGTTTCGTGGGTTGACTTAGGCATACGGAGTTCATTCCCAGTCTAAGCATACGGAGTTCATTCCTAGTCTAGGATCAGACCAGACCGAGGGTTACGACAGCATATACTGGGCTCGGGCATGTGTTGGTGCCACATTTTTCTTCACCGGGGCACCATCGCCAGAGCATCATCGGAGAACCTGACCGGCGGCATTGGGGTTCCAGCGATTGGGGGGGCCAGGGGGTTATACGCACATGATGTGTGATGGGTGCTAGTACTTGGCCCTTATATTGGCCCCCTATCCCTCATCAAACCTCGAGAATGCACACCCCCTTAAAGAGCATTTGAGATTTTATAGGTTTGCTGCCAGTAGCCATTAAAGTGTCTGAAATGAGGATGCTTTTTTCAAATGGTCACAAAATCTTGTACACTTTGAGTTTTTAGCTGAATTTTTTTTGTGCATGCCAACAAAAATACAAGGATCAGTCTACCAAGTTTGGGGCCAAAACTCCTTCCGAAAAAATTTTAAAAAATCCCGAACCGCTAAAAGTTTCGAAAATCATGAAAAATAGAAAACGAGTCGTCTTGCCATGAAACTTCACGTGAAGGCTTAAGGGACCATTGTACGAATTTACAAGCCATAAAAATGGCATTGGCATGCAGAAATATGAAGATATGCCTAAACCCACCTACCACCCTATTGATCCACGGCTTGCGCATCCCGTTTCTCTGGCTGGTGTGGTGCCCGCTGGCTCACCCGCTCGCTCATTTCGTCGATTGGCTTAGGCAAACGGAGTTCATTCCCAATCTAAGATCAGCCCGAGCCTAGGGTTGCGGAAGTAAGATTGACAAAACACAGAGGGGGACTCAACTGATCCCCGGCTTGCACATCCCACCCCTCTGGCCGGCTAAGCACCCGCACGCTCATTTCGTGGGTTTACTTAGGCATACGGAGCTCATTCCCAGTCTAAGCATATGGAGTTCATTCCCAATCTAAGATTGGACAGGACCGAGGGTTGCGACAGCACATGCTGGGCTCAGGCATGTCTTGGTGCCACATTTTTCTTCGCCGGGGCACCATCGCAGGAGCATTGTCGAAGAACCTGATCGACAGCATTAGGGTTCAGGTGATCGGAGGGGCCGGGGGGTTATGCGCACATGATGTGTGATGGGTGCTGGTACTTGGCCCTCATATTGGCCCCTTATCCCTCAACAAACCTCGAGAACTCACACCCCCTTAAAGAGCATTTGAGATTTTACAGTTTGCTGCCAGTAGCCATTAAAGTGTCTAAATGGGGACACTTTTTTGAAATGGTCACAAAATCTTGTACACTTCGAGTTTTTAGCAAATTTTTTTGTGCATGCCAACAAAAATACAAGGATCACGTCTACCAAGTTTGGGGCCAAAGCTCCTTTCGAAAAAATTTTAAAAAATCCCAAACTACAAAAAGTTTCAAAAATCATGAAAAATAGAAAACGAGTCGTCTTGCCATGAAACTTCACGTGAAGGCTTAAGGGACCATCGTATGAATTTACAAGCCATAAAAATGGCATTGGCATGCAGAAATATGAAGATGTGCCTAAACCCACCTACCACCCTATCGATCCATGACTTGCGCATCCCGTCTCTCTGGTCGGCATAGTGCCCGCCCGCCCGTCGGCCCGCTCGTTTCGTCAGTTGGCTTAGGCATACAGAGTTCATTCACATCTAAGATCTCAGACTGGATTGAGGGTTACGGCAACAGGATCGGCAGCACCCAGAGGGTGACCCGATCGATCCCCGGCTTGTGCATCCATCCCCTCTGGACGGCTGAGCGCCCGTACGCTCGTCTCGTGGGTTGACTTAGGCATACGGAGTGCATTCCCAGTCTAAGCATACGGAGTTCATTCTCAGTCTAAGATCACACCCCCTTAAAGAGCATATGAGGATGTGCCTAAACCCACCTACCACCCTATCGATCCACGGCTTGCGTATCCCGCTTCTCTGGCTGGCATAGTACCCGCCCGCCCACCGCCCACTCGTTTCGTCAGTTGGCTTAGGCATACAGAGTTCATTCCCAGTCTAAGATCAGACTTGAATGAGGGTTGCGGCAACAGGATCGGTAGCACCCAGAGGGTGACCCGACCGATCCCTGGCTTGTGCATCCATCCCCTCTGGACGGCTGAGCGCCCGTACGCTCATTTCGTGGGTTGACTTAGGCATACGAGTGCATTCCCAGTCTAAGCATACGGAGTTCATTCTCAGTCTAAGATTGGACCGGACCGAGGGTTACGACAACACATGCTGGGCTGGGGCATGTGCTAGTGCCTCATCGTCGGAGAACCCACCGTCGGCATTGGGGTTTCGACAATCGGTGGGCCGGGGGGTGTGCGCACATGATGTGCGATGGGTGCTGGTACTTGGCCCTTGTATTGGCCCCCTATCCCTCATCAAAGCTCGAGAACTCACACCCCCTTAAAGAGCATTTGAGATTTGACAGGTTTGCTGCCAGTAGCCATTAAAGTGTCTGAAATGAGGACACTTTTTTCAAACGGTTACAAAATCTTGTACACTTTGAGTTTTTAGCTGATTTTTTTTGTGCATGCAAGAAAAATACAAGGATCGCGTTTACCAAGTTTGGGGCCAAAACTCCTTCCGAAAAAATTTTAAAAAATCCCGAATCGTAAAAAGTTTTGAAAATCGTGAAAAATGAAAACGAGTCATCCTGACATGAAACTTCACGTGGAGGCTTAAGGGACGATTGTATGAATTTACAAGCCATAAAAATGGCATTGGCATGCAAAAATATGAAGATGTCCCTAAACCTACCTACCACCCTATCGATCCACGGCTTGCGCATCCCGTCTTCTCCGACCGACGTAGTGCCTGCCCGCCCGCCCGCTCATTTTGTCTGTTGGCTTAGGCATGCGGAGTTCATTTCCCAATCTATGATCAGACCAGACTGAGGGTTGTGGGTAGTAGATCGGCAACACGTAGAGGGGACCCGGTCGATCCCCCGGCTTGCGCATCCCGGCCCCTCTGGCCAGCTGAGTGCCCGCACGCTCGTTTGTGGGGTTGACTTAGGCATACGGAGTTCATTCCCAGTCTAAGATCGGAGCGGACGAGGGTTGCAGCAGCAGATGCTGTCCTCGGGCATATGTTGATGCCGTATTTTTCTTCACCGGGGCACCATCACCGGAGCATCACCAGAGAACCTGACCGACGGTATTGGGGTTCCGACGATCGAGGGGGCCGGGGCAGGTGTGCGCACAAGATGTGCGATGGGTGCTGCTACTTAGCCCTTATATTGGCCCCCTATGCCTCATCAAACCTCGAGAACTCACACCCCCTTAAAGAGCATTTGAGATTTTACAGGTTTGCTGCCAGTAGCCTTTAAAGTGTCTAAAATGGGGACACTTTTTTCAAATGGTCACAAAATCTTGTACACTCCGAGTTTTTAGCTTAATATTTTTGCACATGCCAACAAAAATACAAGGATCACGTCTACCAAGTTTGTCTCTAAAACTCCTTTCGAAAAAATTTTAAAAAATCCAGAACCGCAAAAAGTTTCATAAATCGTGAAAAATAGAAAACGAGTCGTCTTGCCATGAAACTTCACGTGAAGGCTTAAGAGACCATTGTATGAATTTACGAGCCATAAAAATGGCATTGGCAAGCATAAAATATGAAGATGTGCCTAAACCCACTACCACCATATCGATCCACGGCTTGCGCATCCCGTCTCTCTGACCGGCGTAGTGCCCACCCGCCCGCCCGCCCGCTCGCTCGCTCGTTTCTTCGGTTGGCTTAGGCATACGGAGTTCATTCATAGTCTAAGATTGATTCAGAATGAGGGTTACAACAGTAGGATCGGCAGCACATAGAGGGGGACCCGACCGATCCCCGGCTTGCGCATCCCGCCCCTATGGCCGGCTAAGCGCCCGTACGCTCATTTCATGGGTTTACTTCAGCTTACGGAGTTCATTCCCAGTCTAAGACCGGACCAGACTGAAGGTTGCGACAGCACATGCTGGGCTCGGGCATGTGCTGGTGATGCATTTTTCTTCGTCGGGGCACCATCACCGGAGCATCGCCGGAGAACCTGACCGACGGCATTGGGGTTCCGACGATCGAAGGGCCAGGTGGTGTGCGCACATGATGTGCGATGGGTGCTGGTACTTGGCCCTTATATTGGCCCCCTATCCCTCATCAAACCTCGAGAACTCACACCCCTTTAAAGAGCATTTGAATTTTACAGGTTTGCTGCCAGTAGCCATTAAAGTGTCTGAAATGGGGACACTTTTTTCAATGGTCACAAAATCTTGTACACTTCGAGTTTTTAGCTGAATTTTTTTGTGCATGCCAACAAAAATACAAGGATCACGTCTACCAAGTTTGGGGCTCATAACTGCTTCCGAAAAAATTTTAAAAAATCCTGAACCGTAAAAAGTTTCAAAAATCGTGAAAAATAGAAAACGAGTCTTCTTGCCACGAAACTTCACGTGAAGCTTAAGGGACCATTGTATGAATTTACAAGCCATAAAAATGGCATTGGCATGCAGAAATATGAAGATGTGCCTAAACCCCCTACCACCCTATCGATCCATGGCTTGCGCATCCTATCTCTCTAGCCGGCGAAGTGCCCGCTCGCCCGCCCGCCCGCTCGTTTTCATCGACTGGGCTTCGGCATACGAAGTTCATTCCCAGTCTAAGATCGGATCAGACCAAGGGTTGCAGCAGTAGGATCGACAGCACACAGAAGGGGACCTAACCGATCCCCGGCTTGTGCATCCCGCCCGTCTGGCTAGCTGAGCACCCGTACACTCGTTTCATGGGTTGACTTTGGCGTACGGAGTTCATTCCCAGTCTAAGCATAAGGAGTTCATTCCCAGTCTAAGATCGGATCGGACCGAGGGTTGCGGCAGCACATGCTGGGTTCAGGCATTGCTGGTGTCGCATTTTTCTTCGTCGGGGCACCATCGCCGAAGAACCTGACCGACGGCATTTGGGTTCCGGTGATCGGGGGGGCCGAGAGGGGGGTGCGCACATGATGCGCGATGGGTGCTGGTACTTGGCCCTTATATTGGCCCCCTATCCCTCATCAAACCTTGAGAACTCACACCCCCTTAAAGAGCATTTGAGATTTTACAGGTTTGCTGCCAGTAGCCATTAAAGTGTCTAAAATGGGGACACTTTTTTTCAAATGCGTCACAAATCTTGTACACTTCGAGTTTTTAGCTGAATTTTTTTGTGCACGCCAACAAAAATACAAGGATCACGTCTACCAAGTTTGGGGCCAAAACTCCTTTCAAAAAAAAATTTTAAAAAAATCCCAAACCGCAAAAAGTTTCAAAAATCATGAAAAATAGAAAACGAGTCGTCTTTGCCAAGAAACTTCACGTGAAGGCTTAAGGGACCATTGTATGAATTTACAAGCCATAAAAATGGCATTGGCATGCAAAAATATAAATCCCGCCCCTCTGGCCGGTTGAGCGCCCATACGCTCATTTCGTCGGTTGACTTAGGTATACGGAGTTCATTCCCAGTCTAAGCATACGAAGTTCATTCCCAGTCTAAGCATACGAAGTTCATTCCCAGTCTAAGATCGGACCGGACCGAGGGTTGTGGCAGCACATGCTGGGCTCAGGCATATGCTGATGCCGCATTTTTCTTCGCCGGGGCACCATCGCCGGAGCATCGTCGGAGAACCTGACTGGCGGCATTGGGGTTCCGACGATCGGAGGGGCGGGGGGGTGTGCGCACATGATGTGCGATGGGTGCTGGTACTTGGCCCTTATATTGGCCCCCTATCCCTCATCAAACCTCGAGAACTCACACCCCCTTAAAGAGCATTTGAGATTTTACAGGTTTGCTGCCAGTAGCCATTAAAGTGTCTGAAATGGGACACTTTTTTCACATGGTCACAAAATCTTGTACACTTTGAGTTTTAGCTGAATTTTTTTGGGCATTGCCAACAAAAATACAAAGATCACATCTACCAAGTTTGGGCCAAAACTCCTTCCAAAAAAATTTCAAAAAAATCTGAACCCTAAAAAGTTTTGAAAATCGTGAAAAATAGAAAACGAGTCGTCTTGCCATGAAACTTCACGTGAAGGCTTAAGGGACCATAGTATGAATTTAAAAGCCGTAAAAGTGGCATTGGCATTCAAAAATATGAAGATGTGCCTAAACCCACCTACCACCCTATCGATCCACGGCTTGCGCTTCCCATCTCTCTAGTCGGCGTACTGCCTACCCGCCCGCTCGCCCGTTTGTTTCGTCGGTTTGCTCAGGCATACGGAGTTCATTCCCAATCTAAGATCAGACAGATCGAGGGTTGCAGTAGCAGGATCGTAGCACGCAGAGGGTGACCCGAGCCGATCCCGACTTACGCATCCCGCCCCTTTTGGCCGACTGAGCACCCGCACGCTCATTTCGTGGGTTGACTTAGGCATAGGGAGTTCATTCCCAGTCTAAGCATACGGAGTTCATTCCCAGTCTAAGATCGGACCGGACCGAGGGTTGTGGCAGCACATGCTGGGCTCAGGCATGTGTTGGTGTCGTATTTTTCTTCGCTGGGGCACCATCATCGGAGCATCGCCGGAGAACCTGACCGATGACATTGGGGTTCCAGCAATCGGACGGGCCGGGGGAGTGTGCGCACATGATGTGCGATAGGTGCTAGTACTTGGCCCTTATATTGGCCCCTATCCCTCATCAAACCTCAAGAACTCACACCCCCTTAAAGAGCATTTGAGATTTTATAGGTTTTCTGCCAGTAGCCATTAAAGTGTCTGAAATGGGGACACTTTTTTCAAAAGGTCACAAAATCTTATACACTTCGAGTTTTTAGCTGAATTTTTTTGTGCATGCCAACAAAAATACAAGGATCACATCTACCAAGTTTGGGGCCAAAAATCCTTCCAAAAAAATTTTAAAAATCCCGAACCGTAAAAAGTTTTGAAAATTGTGAAAAATATAAAACGAGTCGTCTCGCCATGGAACTTCACGTGAAGGCTTAAGGGACCATTGTATGAATTTACAAGCCATAAAAATGGCATTGGCATGCAGAAATATGAAGATATGCCTAAGATCGGACCGAATCGAGGGTTACGGCAGCAGGATCGACAGCACGCAGAGGGGGACCCGACCGATCCCCGACTTACGCATCCATCCCCTCTGGTCGGCTGAAACCCCGAATGCTCATTTCATGGGTTGACTTATGAATACGGAGTTCATTCCTAGTCTAAGCATACGGAGTTCATTCACAGTCAAAGATCAGATTGGACCGAGGGTTGTGGCAGCACATGCTGGGCTCGGGATGTGCTGGTGCCACATTTTCTTCGTCGGGGCACCATCGTCGGAGCATCACCGAAGAACCTGACCGGCGACATTGGGGTTCCGACGATCGGCGGGGCCGGTGGGGGGTGTGCGCACATGATGTGCGATAGGTGCTGGTACTTGGCCTTTATATTGGCCCTCTATCCCTTATCAAACCTCGAGAACTCACACCCCCTTAAAGAGCATTTGAGATTTTACAGGTTTGCTTCCAGTAGCCATTAAAGTTTATGAAATGGGGACACTTTTTTCAAATGGTCACAAAATCTTGTACACTTTGCATTTTTAGCTGAATTTTTTTGTGCATGCCAACAAAAATACAAGGATCATGTCTACTAAGTTTGGGGCAAAAAATGCTTTCGAAAAAATTTTAAAAAATCTCAAACCGCAAAAAGTTTCAAAAATTGTGAAAAATAGAAAACGAGTCGTCTTGCCATGAAACTTCATGTGAAGGCTTAAGAGACCATTGTATGAATTTACAAGCCATAAAAATGGCATTGGCATGCAGAAATATGAAAATGTGCCTAAACCGACCGACCACCCATCGATCCACGGCTTACGCATCCCGTCTCTCTGGCCGGCGTAGTGCCCGCCCGCCCAGGGGGACCTGATCGATCCCTGACTTGCGCATCCCGCCCCTCTGGCCGGCTGAGCACCCACACGCTCATTTCATGAGTTAACTTAGGCATGCGGAGTTCATTCCCAATCTAAGCATACGAAGTTCATTCCTAGTCTAAGATCAGACCAGACCGAGGGTTGCGGCAGCACATGCTGGGCACGGGCATTTGTTGGTGCCACATTTTTCTTTGCCGGGGCACCATCGCCAGAGCATCCTCGTAGAACCTGATCAGAGGCATTGGGGTTCCGGCGATCGGGGGGGTCGTGGGGGTGTGCATACATGATGTGCGATAGGTGCTGGTACTTGGCCCTTATATTGGCCCCTATCCCTCATCAAACCTCAAGAACTCACACCCCCTTAAAGAGCATTTGAGATTTTACAGGTTTGCTGCCAGTAGCCATTAAAGTGTCTGAAATGGGGACACTTTTTTCAAAAGGTCACAAAATCTTGTACACTTCGTATTTTTAGTTGAATTTTTTTGTGCATGCCAATAAAAATACAAGGATCATGTCTACTAAGTTTGGGGCAAAAAATGCTTCCGAAAAAATTTTAAAAAATCTCAAACCGTAAAAAGTTTCAAAAATAATGAAAAATAGAAAACGAGTCGTCTTGCCGTGAAACTTCATGTGAAGGCTTAAGGGACCATTGTATGAATTTACAAGCCATAAAAATGGCATTGGCATGCAAAAATATGAAGATGTGCCTAAACCGACCGAACACCCTATCGATCCATGACTTGCGCATCCCGTCTCTCTGGCCGGCGTAGTGCCCGCCCGTCCAGGGGGACTTGATCGATCCTTGACTTGCGCATCCCGCCCCTTTGGCCGGCTGAGCACCCACACGCTCATTTCGTGAGTTGACTTAGGCATGCGGAGTTCATTCCCAATCTAAGCATACGGAGTTCATTCCCAGTCTAAGATCAGACCAGACCGAGGGTTGCGGCAGCACATGCTGGGCACGGGCATTTGTTGGTGCCACATTTTTCTTTGCCGGGGCACCATCGTCGGAGCATCCTCAGAGAACCTGATCAGAGGCATTGGGGTTCCGGCGATCGGGGGGGTCGTGGGGGTGTGCGTACATGATGTGCGATAGGTGCTGGTACTTGGCCCTTATATTGGCCCCTATCCCTCATCAAACCTCAAGAACTCACACCCCCTTAAAGAGCATTTGAGATTTTACAGGTTTGCTGCCAGTAGCCATTAAAGTGTCTGAAATGGGGACACTTTTTTCAAAAGGTCACAAAATCTTGTACACTTTGAGTTTTTAGCTGAATTTTTTTGTGCATGCCAACAAAAATACAAGGATCACGTCTACCAAGTTTAGGGCCAAAAATCCTTCCAAAAAAATTTTAAAAAATCCCGAACCGCAAAAAGTTTTCAAAAATTGTGAAAAATAGAAAACGAGTCGTCTCGCCATGGAACTTAAGGGACCATTGTATGAATTTACAAGCCATAAAAATGGCATTGGCGTGCAAAAATATGAAGATGTGCCTAAAATCGGACCGGACCGAAGGTTACGATAGTAGGATCAACAGCACGTAGAGGGGGACCCGACCGATCCCTGGCTTACACATCCATCCCTTCTGGCTTGCTGAAAGCCCGCACACTCATTTCGTGGGTTGACTTATGCATACAGAGTTCATTCCCAGTCGAAGCATACGGAGTTCATTCACAGTCTAAGATCAGACCGGACCGAGGGTTGTGGCAGCACATGCTGGGCTCGGGCATGTGCTGGTGCCACATTTTTTTTCGTCGGGGCACCATCGCCTGAGCATCACTGGAGAACCTTACCGGCGGCATTGGGGTTCTGACGATTGGGGGGCCGGTGGGGGGTGTACGCACATGATGTGCGATGGGTGCTGGTACTTGGCCCTTATATTGGCCCCCTATCCCTCATCAAACCTCGAGAACTCACACCCCCTTAAAGAGCATTTGAGATTTTACAGGTTTGCTTCCAGTAGCCGTTAAAGTTTTTGAAATGGGGACACTTTTTTCAAATGGTCACAAAATCCTGTACACTTCACGTTTTTAGCTGAATTGTTTTGTGCATGCCAACAAAAATACAAGGACCATGTCTACTAAGTTTGGGGCAAAAAATGCTTCCGAAAAAATTTTAAAAAATGCTTCCGAAAAAATTTTAAAAAATAGAAAACGAGTCGTCTTGCCATGAAACTTCATGTGAAGGCTTAAGGGACCATTGTATGAATTTACAAGCCATAAAAATGGCATTGGCATGTAGAAATATGAAGATGTGCCTAAACCGATCTACCACCGTATCGATCCACGGCTTGCACATCTCGTCTGTCTGACCGACATAGTGCCCGCCCGCCCAGGGGGAACTGACCGATCCCTGGCTTGCGCATCCCGCCCCTCTGGTCAGCTGAGCACCCACACGCTCATTTCGTGGGTTGACTTAGGCATACGGAGTTCATTCCCAGTCGAAGCATACGGAGCTCATTCCCAGTCTAAGATCGGACCAGATCGAGGGTCACGACAGCACATGCTGGGCTCGAGCATTTGTTGGTGTTGCAGTTTTCTTTGTCGGGGCACCATCACCGGAGCATCGCCGGAAAACTGATTAGCGGCATTGGGGTTCCGACGATCGGGCGGGTCGGGGGGTGTGAGTATATGATGTGCGATAGGTGCTAGTACTTGGCCCTTATATTGGCCACTATCCCTCATCAAACCTCAAGAACTGACACCCCCTTAAAGAGCATTTGAGATTTTACAGGTTTGCTGTCAGTAGCCATTAAAGTGTCTGAAATGGGGACACTTTTTTCAAAAGGTCACAAAATCTTGTACACTTCGAGTTTTTAGCTGAATTTTTTTGGGCATGCCAACAAAAATACAAGGATCACGTCTACCAAGTTTGGGGCCAAAAATCCTTCCGAAAAATTTTTAAAAAATCCCAAACCGTAAAAAGTTTTAAAAATTGTGAAAAATAGAAAACAAGTCGTCTCGCCATGGAACTTCACGTGAAGGCTTAAAGGACCATTGTATGAATTTACAAGCCATAAAAATGGCATTGGCATGCGAAAATATAAAGATGTGCCTAAGATTGGACCGGACCGAGGGTTGCGGTAGCACGATCGACAGCACACAGAGGGGGACCCGACCGATCCCCGACTTACGCATCCATCCCCTCTGGCCGGCTAAAAGCCCATACGCTCGTTTTGTGGGTTGACTTATGCATACGGAGTTCATTCCCAGTCTAAGCATATGAAGTTCATTCACAGTCTAAGATCGGATCGGACCTAGGGTTGTGGCAGCACATGCTGGGCTCGGGCATATGCTGGTCCCACTTTTTTCTTCGTCGGGGCACCATCACCGGAGCATCTTCGGAGAACCTGACCGACGGCATTGGGGTTCCGACGATCGGGGGGGCCGGTGGGGGGTGTGCGCACATGATGTGCGATGGGTGCTGGTACTTGGCCCTTATATTGGCCCCTTATCCCTCATCAAACCTCAAGAACTCACACCCCCTTAAAGAGCATTTGAGATTTTACAGGTTTGCTTTCAGTAGCCATTAAAGTTTCTGAAATGGGGACACTTTTTTCAAATGGTCACAAAATCTTGTACACTACGCATTTTTAGCTGAATTTTTTTGTGCATGCCAAAAAAAATACAAGGATCATGTCTACCAAGTTTGGGGTAAAAAATGCTTCCGAAAAAATTTTAAACAATCTCAAACCGTAAAAAGTTTCAAAAGTCGTGAAAAATAGAAAACGAGTCGTTTTGCCATGAAACTTCATGTAAAGGCTTAAGGGACCATTGTATGAATTTACAAGCCATAAAAATGGCATTGGCATGCAGAAATATGAAGATGTGCCTAAACCGACCTACCACCCTATCGATCCACGGCTTACGCATCATGTCTCTCTGGCCGACGTAGTGCCCGGCCGCCTAGGGGGACCTGATCGATCCCTGACTTGCGCATCCCGCCCCTCTGGCCGACTGAGCACCCACACGCTCATTTCGTGAGTTGGTTGTTTCGTCGGTTGGCTTAGGCATGCGGAGTTCATTCCCAGTCTAAGATCGGATCAGATCGAGGGTTACGGCACTAGAATCAGTAGCACGCAGAGGGGGACCCAGCCGATCCTAGGCTTGCGCATCCCGCCCCTCTGGCCGGCTGAGTGCTCGTACGCTCATTTCATGGGTTGACTTAGGCATACAGAGTTCATTCCCAGTCTAATCATACGGAGTTCATTCCCAGTCTATGATCGGACCGGACTGAGGGTTGCGGCAACACATGCTGGGCTCAAGCATGTGCTGGTGCCACATTTTTCTTCGTCGGGGCACCATCGTCGGAGCATCATCGAAGAACCTGATCGGCAGCATTGGGGTTCCGGCTATCAAGGGGGCCGGGGTTGTGCGCACATTATGTACGATGGGTGCTGGTACTTTGCCCTTATATTGGCCCCCTATCCCTCATCAAACCTTGAGAACTCACACCCCCTTAAAGAGCATTTGAGATTTTACAGGTTTGTTGCCAGTAGCCATTAAAGTGTCTGAAATGGGGACACTTTTTTCAAATGGTCACAAAATCTTGTACACTTCGAGTTTTTGGCTGAATTTTTTTGTGCATGCCAACAAAAATTCAAGGATCACGTCTACAGTTTGGGACCAAAACTCCTTCTAAAAAAATTTTAAAAAATCCCGAACTGTAAAAAGTTTCAAAAATCGTGAAAAATAGAAAACGAGTCGTCTTGCCATGAAACTTCATGTGAAGGCTTAAGGGACCATTGTATGAATTTACAAGCCATAAAAATGGCATTGGATGCAGAAATATGAAGATGTGCCTAAACCCACCTACCACCCGATCAATCCACGGCTTGCGCATCCCGTCTCTCTGGCCGATGTAGTGCTTGCCCGTCCGCCCGCTCGTTTCGTCGGTTGGCTTATGCATACGGAGTTCATTCCCAATCTAAGATCAGATCAGACCGAGGGTTGCAGCAGCACATGTTGGGCTCAGGCATGTGCTGGAGCCATATTTTTCTCTGCCGAGGCACCATCGCCGAAGCATCACTGGAGAACCTGACCGGCGGCATTGGGGTTTCGGCGATCGGGTGGGTCGGGGGGTGTGCGCACATGATGTGCGATGGGTGCCGGTACTTGGCCCTTATATTGGGCCCCTATCCCTCATCAAACCTCGAGAACTCACACCTCCTTAAAGAGCATTTGAGATTTTACAGGTTTGCTGCTAGTAGCCATTAAAATGTCTGAAATGGGGACACTTTTTTCAAATGGTCACAAAATCTTGTAGACTTCGAGTTTTTAGCTGACTTTTTTTGTGCATGCCAACAAAATTACAAGGATCACGTCTACCAAGTTTGGGGTAAAAACTACTTCTGAAAGAATTTTAAAAAATCTCAAACCGTAAAAAGTTTTGAAAATCGTGAAAAATAGAAAACGAGTCGTCTTGCCATGAAACTTCACGTGAAGGCTTAAGGGACCATTGTATGAATTTACAAGCTATAAAAATGGCATTGGCACATAGAAGTATGAAGATGTTCCTAAACCACCTACACCTTATTGATCCACGGCTTGCGCATCCCATCTCTCTGGCCGGCGTAGTGAGTGCCCACCCTCCCGCCCGCTCGTTTCGTCAGTTGGCTTAGGCATACGGAGTTCATTCCCAGTCTAAGATTGGATCAGACTGAGGGTTGCGGTAGCATGTAGAGGGGGACCCGATCGATCCTCGGCTTTCGCATCCCGCCCCTCTGGCCGACTGAACGCCCGCAGGCTCGTTTTGTGGGTTGACTTAGGCATACGGAGTTCATTCCCAGTCTAAGCATACGGAGTTTATTCCCAGTCTAAGATCAGACTAGACCGAGGGTTGCAGCAGCACATGCTGGGCTCAGGCATGTGCTGGTGCCGTATTTTTCTTCGCCAGGCACCATCGTCGGTGCATCACCGGAAAACCTGACCGACGGTATTGGGGTTCCGGCGATCGGGGGTGCCAGGGGGTTGTGCGCACATGATGTACGATGGGTGCTGGTACTTGGCCCTTATATTGGCCCCCTATCCCTCATCAAACCTCGAGAACTCACACCCCCTTAAAGAGCATTTGAGATTTTATAGGTTTGCTGCCAGTAGCAATTAAAGTGTCTGAAATGGGGGCACTTTTTCAAATGGTCACAAAATCTTGTACACTTCAACTTTTTAGCTGAATTTTTTTGTGCGTGCCAAAAAAAATACAAGGATCACGTCTACCAAGTTTGGGGCCAAAACTCCATCCGAAAAAAGTTTAAAAAATCTTGAACCTTAAAAAGTTTCAAAAATCATGAAAAATACAAAACGAGTCGTCTTGCCATGAAACTTCACCTGAAGGCTTAAGGGACCATTGTATGAATTTACAAGCCATAAAAATGCATTGGAACATAAAAATATGAAGATGTCCGTAAACCCACCAACCACCCTATCGATCCACGGCTTGCACATCCCGTATCTCTAACCGGTGTAGTGCCCACCCACTCGCTCGTTTCGTCGGTTGGCTTAGGCATATGGAGTTCATTCCCAGTCTAAGATCAGGCTGGATTGAGGGTTGTAGCACTAGGATTGGCAGCACACAGAGGGGGACCCGACCGATCCCCGGCTTGCGCATCCCACCCCTCTGGCCGGCTGAGCGCCCGCACGCTCATTTCATGGGTTGACTTAGGCATACGGAGTTCATTCCTAGTCTAAGCATACGAAGTTCATTCCCAGTCTAAGATTGGACCGGACTGAGGGTTGCGGCAGCACATGCTGGGCTCAGGTATGTGCTGGTGCCGCATTTTTCTTCGTCGGGGCACCATCACCGGAGAACCTGACCGGCGGCATTGAGGTTCCGGCCATCGGGGGGCAGGGGGTGTGCGCACATGATGTGTGATGTGTTCTGGTACTTGGCCCTTATATTGGCCCCCTATCCCTCATCAAACCTCAAGAACTCACACCCCCTTAAAGAGCATTTGAGATTTTACAGGTTTGCTGCCAGTAGCCATTAAGGTGTCTGAAATGGGGACACTTTTTTCAAATGTTCACAAAATCTTGTACACTTCGAGTTTTTAGCTGAATTTTTTTTTGCACACCAACAAAATACAGGGATCACGTCTTCCAAGTTTCGGGGATAAAATTCTTTCAAAAAAATTTTTAAAAACTCCCCGAACTGGCAAAAAGTTTTCCAAAAATTGTGAAAAATAGAAACGAGTGTCTTGCCATGAAACTTCACCGTGAATGCTTAAGGGGACCATTGTATGAATTTAACAAGCCCCAATAGAAATGGCATTGGCAACACAGAAATATGAAGATGTGCCTAAACCCACCTACCACGCTATCGATCCACGGGCTTGCGCATCCCGTCTCTCTGGCTGAACGTAGTGCCTGCCCGCCCGCCCGTCCGCTCCTTTCGTCGGTTGGCTTAGGCATACGAAGTTCATTCCCAGCCTAAGATCAGATCGGACCGAAGGTTACGGTAGCAAGATCGGCAGCACCCAGAGGGGGACCCGGCCGATCCTCGACTTGTGCATCCCGCCCCTCTAGTCGGCTGAGCGCCCGCACGCTCATCTCATCAGTTGACTTAGGCATACGAAGTTCATTCCCAGTGTAAGATCGGATTGGACCGAGGGTTGCAGCAGCACATGCTGGGCTCGGGCGTGTGCTGGTCCCATAATTTTCTTTGTCGGGGCGCCATCGCCAGAGCATCGTCAGAGAACCTGACCGGCGACATTAAGGTTCCGACGATCGGAGGTGCCGGGGGGGTGTGCGCTCATGATTTGTGATGGGTGCTCATACTTGTCCCTTATATTGGCCCCCTATCCCTCATCAAACCTCAAGAACTCACACCCCCTTAAAGAGCATTTGAGATTTTACAGGTTTGCTGCCAGTAGCCATTAAAGTGTCTGAAATGGGGACACTTTTTTCAAATGGTCACAAAATCTTGTACACTTCGAGTTTGTAGCTAAATTTTTTTGTGCATGCCAACAAAAATAGAAGGATCACATCTACCAAGTTTGGGGCCAAAACTCCTTTCGAAAAAAGTTTAAAAAATCCCAAACCGCAGAATGTTACAAAAATCGCACCCCTCTGGCCGGCTGGGAACCCGCACGCTCGTTTCGTGGGTTGACTTAGGCATACGGAGTTCATTCCCAGTCTAAGCATACGGAGTTCATTCCCAGTCTATGATCGGACCAGATCGAGGGTTGTGGCAGCACATGCTAGGCTCAGGCATGTGTTGGTGCCACATTTTTCTTCACCGGGGCACCATCGCTGGGGCATCGTCGGAGAACCTGACCGGGGCCATTGGGGTTCTAACGATCGAAGGGGCCGGGAGGGGTGTCCGCACATGATATGCGATGGGTGCTGATACTTGGCCCTTATATTGGCCCCCTATCCCTCATCAAACCTTGAGAACTCACACCCCCTTAAAGAGCATTTAAGATTTTATAGGTTTGCTGCCAGTAGCCATTAAAGTGTCTGAAATGGGGACACTTTTTTCAAATGGTCACAAAATCTTGTACACTACGAGTTTTTAGCTTAATTTTTTTGTGCATGACAACTGATGGTCCGATCTGATCTTAGACGGGGAATGAACTCCGTATGCCTAAGCCAACTGACGAAACAAGCGGGCGGGCAGGCGGGCGGGCACTACGTCAGCCAGAGAGACGGGATGCGCAAGCCGTGGATCGATAGGGTGGTAGGTGGGTTTAGGCACATCTTCATATTTCTATATGTGGCAATGCCATTTTTGTGGCTTGTAAATTCATACAATGGTCCCTTAAGCCTTCATGTGAAGTTTCATGGCAAGACGACTCGTTTTCTATTTTTCATGATTTTTGAAACTTTTTGCGGTTCGGGATTTTTTAAAATTTTTTCAGAACGAGTTTTGGCCCCAAACTTGGTAGACGTGATCCTTGTATTTTTCTTGGCATGCAAAAAAACATTTAGCTAAAAACTCAAAGTGTACAAGATTTTGCGACCATTTGAAAAAAGTGTCCCCATTTTAGACACTTTAATGGCTACTGGCAGCAAACCTGTAAAATCTCAAATGCTCTTTAAGGAGGTGTGAGTTCTCGAGGTTTGATGAGAGATGGGGGGCCAATAAAGGACCAAGTACCAGCACCCATCGCACTTCATGTGCACACACCCCCTGACCCTCCCGATCGCTGGAACCGCAATGCTGTCGGTCAGGTTCTCCGGCGATGGTTCCCCGGTGAAGAAAAATGTGGCCCCAGCACATGCCTGAGCCCAGCATGTGCTGCCGCAACCCTCGGTCTGGTCCGATCTTAGACTGGGAATGAACTCCGTATGCTTAGACTGGGAATGAACTCTGTATGCCTAAGTCAACCCACGGAACGAGCGTGCGGGTGCTTAGCCGGCCAAAGGGGTGGGATGAGCAAGCCGGGGATCGATTGAGTCCCCCTCTGCATGCTATCGATCCGGCTACCACAACCCTCAGTCTGGTCTGATCCTAGACTGGGAGTGAACTCCGTATGCCTAAGCCAACCGACGAAATGAACGGGCGAGCGGGTGGGCGGCACTACGTCGACCAGAGAGACGGGATGCGCAAGCCGTGGATCGATAGGGTGGTAGGTGGGTTTAGGCACATCTTCATATTTCTACGTGCCAGTGCCATTTGTATGGCTTGTTAAATTCATACAATGGTCCCTTAAGCCTTCACGTGAAGTTTCATGGCAGGACGACTCGTTTCTATTTACACGATTTTTGAACTTGTTGCGGATCAGAATTTTTAAAAGATTTTCGGAGGATTTTTCACCCCAACTTGGTAGACGTGATCCTTCTATTTTTTTGGCATGCATAAAAAAATTCAGCTAAAAACTCGAAGTGTACAAGATTTTGTGACCATTTGAAAAAAGTGTCCCCATTTTAGACACTTTAATGGCTACTGGCAACAAACCTGCAAAATCTCAAATGCTCTTTAAGGCGGTGTGAGTTCTTGAGATTTGATGAGGGATAAGGGACCAATATAAGGGCCAAGTACCAGCACCCATCACACATCATGTGTGCACAGCCCCCCCGACCCCCCCGATCATCGGAGCCCCAATGCTGCCTGTCAGTTTCTCCGGTGATGGTGCCCCGACGAAGAAAAATGGGGCACCAACACATGCCTGAGCACAGCATGTGCTGCTGCAACCCTCGGTCTGGTCTGATCTTAGACTGGGAATGAACTCCGTATGCTTAGACTGGGAATGAACTTTGTATGCCTAAGTCAACCCATAAAACGAGCGTGCGGGCGCTCAGCCAGCCAGAGGGGTGGGATGCGTAAGTCAAGGATCGGTCGGGTCACCCTCTATGTGCTACCGATCGTACTACTGCAACCCTCAGTTTGATCCAATCTTAGATTGGGAATGAACTCCGTATGCTTAAGCCAACCGACGAAATCAGCGGGCGGGCAGGCGGGCGGGCACTACGTCGACCAGAGAGACGGGATGCGCAAGTTGTGGATCGATAGGGTCATAGGTGGGTTTAGGCACATCTTCATATTTCTACATGCCAATGATATTTTTATCACTTGTAAATTCATACAATGGTCCCTTAAGCCTTCACGTGAACTTTCATGGCAAGACGACTCGTTTTCTATTTTTCATGATTTTTGAAACTTTTTGTGGTTCGAGATTTTTTACAATTTTTTTGGATGGAGTTTTGGCCCCAAACTTGGTAGACGTGATCCTTGTATTTTTGTTGGAATGCACAAAAAAATTCAGCTAAAAACTGGAAGTGTACAAGACTTTGTGACCATTTGAAAAAAGTGTCCCCATTTCAGACACTTTAATGGTTACTGGCAGCAAACCTGTAAAATCTCAAATGCTCTTTAAGGGGGTGTGAGTTCTCGAGGTTTGATGAGGGATAGGGGGCCAATATAAGGGCCAAGTACCAGCACCCAACGCACATCATGTGCGCACACCCACCCCGACCCCACCGATCGCCGGAACCCCAATGCCGTCGATCAGGTTCTCCGACGATGGTGCCCCGGTGAAGAAAAATACGGCACCAACACATGCTTGAGCCCAGCATGTGCTACCGCAACCCTCGGTTCGGTCCAATCTTAGACTGGGAATGAACTCCGTATGCTTAGAATGGGAATGAACTCCGTATGCCTAAGTCAACCCACGAAATGAGTGTGCGGCCGCTCAACCGACCAGACGGGCGGGATACGCAAGTCGGGGATCGGTTGAGTCCCCCTCTGCGTGCTACTGATCCTGTTGTAGCAACCCTCAATCTGGTCTAATCTTAGACTGGGAATGAACTCTGTATGCCTAAGCCAACCGACGAAACGAGCGAGCGAGCGGGCAGGCGGGCACTACGTCAGCCAAAGAGACAGGATGCGCAAGCCGTGGTTCGATAGGGTGGTAGGTGGGTTTAGGCACTTCTTCATATTTCTACATTCCAATGCCATTTTTATGGCTTGTAAATTCATACAATGGTCCCTTAAGCCTTCGCGTGAAGTTTCATGGCAAGACAACTCGTTTTCTATTTTTTATGATTTTTGAAACTTTTTGTGGTTCGAGATTTTTTAAAATTTTTTTGGAAGGAGTTTTGGCCCCAAACTTGGTAGACGTTATCCTTGTATTTTTGTTCACATGCACAGAAAAGTTCAGCTAAAAACTCGAAGTTTACAAGATTTTGTGACCATTTGAAAAAAGTGTGCCCATTTTAGACACTTTAATGGCTGCTGGCAGCAAACATGTAAAATCTCAAATGCTCTTCAAGGGGGTGTGACTTCTCGAGGTTTGATGAGGGATAGGGGGTCGATATAAGGGCCAAGTACCAGCACCCATCACACATCATGTGCGTACACCCCCTCGACCCCTTGATCACCGGAACCCCAATACAGCCGGTCAGGTTCTTCGGTGATGCTCTGGCGATGGTGCCCCGGTGAAAAAAAATACGGCACCAGCACATGCTCGAGCTCGGCATGTGCTGTCACAACCCTCGGTCCAGTCCGATCTTAGACTGGGAATGAACTACGAATGCCAAGTCAACCCACGAAACGAGCGTGCGGGCGCTCAGCCGACCAGAGGGGCGGGATACGTAAGCCGAGGATTGGCCGGGTCCCCCTCTACGTGCTGTCGATCCTGCTATCGTAACCCTTGGTCCGGTCTAATCTTAGATTGGGAATGAACTCCGTATGCCTAAGCCAACCGACAAAACGAGCGGGCGGGCAGAAGTACGGGCACTACATCGACCAGAGAGACGGGATGCGCAAGCCGTGGATCGACAGGGTGGTAGGTGTGTTTAGGGACATCTACATATTTCTGCATTCCAATGCCATTTTTATGGCTTGTAAATTCATACAATGGTCACTTAAGCCTTCACGTGAAGTTTCATGGCAAGACGACTCGTTTTCTATTTTTCACGATTTTCAAAACTTTTTACGGTTCGGGATTTTTTAAAATTTTTTTGGAAGGGGTTTTGCCCCAAACTTGGTAGACGTGATCCTTGTATTTTTTTTGCCATGCACAAAAAAATTCAGCTAAAAACTCGAAGTGTACAAGATTTTGTGACCATTTGAAAAAAGTGTCCCCATTTCAAACACTTTAATGGCTACTGGCAGCAAACCTGTTAAATCTCAAATGCTCTTTAAGGGGGTGTGAGTTCTCAAGGTTTGATGAGGGATCGGGGGCCAATATAAGGGCCAAATGCTAGCAACCATCGCACATCATGTGCACACACCCCCCAGCCCTCTCTATCGTCGGAACCCCAATGTCGCCGATCAGGTTCTCCGACGAAGAAAAATGCGGCAGCAGCACATGCCCGAGCTAGCATGTGCTGCCACAACCCTCGGTCCAGTCCGATCTTAGACTGAGAATGAACTCTGTATGCTTAGACTGGGAATGAACTCTGTATGCCTAAGTCAACCCATGAAACGAGCATACGGGTGCTCAGCCGGCCAAAGAGGCGGGATGCACAAGTCAGGGATCGGTCGGGTCCCCCTCTGCGTGCTGTCGATCCTACTGCTGTAACCTTCAGTCCGGTCCAATCTAAGACTGGGAATGAACTCCGTATGCCTAAGCCAACCGATGAAACGAGTGGGCGGGCGGGCGGGCATTACGTCGGCCAGAGAGGCGGGATGCGCAAGCCGTGGATCGATAAGGTGGTAGGTGGCTTTAGGCACATCTTCATATTTTTGCATGCCAATGCCATTTTTATGGCTTGTAAATTCATACAATGGTCCGTTAAGCCTTCACATGAAGTTTCATGGCCAGACGACTCATTTTCTATTTTTCACGATTTTTGAAACTTTTTGCGATTCGATATTTTTTAAAATTTTTTCAGAAGGAGTTTTGGCCCCAAACATGGTAGATGTGATCCTTGTATTTTTTTTGGCATCGACAAAAAAATTCAGCTAAAAACTCGAAGTGTACCAGATTTTGTGAAAATTTGAAAAAAGTGTCCCCATTTCAGACAGTTTAATGGCTACTGGTAGCAAACCTGTAAAATCTCAAATGCTCTTTAAAGGGGTGTGAGCTCCCGAGGTTTGATGAGGGATAGCGGGCCAATATAAGGGCCAAGTACCAGCACCCATTGCACATGATGTGCGCACACCCCCCCGGCCCCCCAGATCGTTGGAACCCCAATCCCGCCGATCAGGTTCTTCGACGAAGAAAAATGCGGCACCAACACAGGCCCAAGCCTAGCATGTACTGCCGTAACCCTTGGTCCGGTTCAATCTTAGACTGGGAATGAACTTCGTATGCTTAGACTGGGAATGAACTCCGTATGCCTAAGTCAACCCACGAAACGAGCGTGCAGTTGCTTAGCCAACCAGAGGGGCGGGATGCGTAAGCCGGGGATCGGCCGGGTCCCCCTCTGTGTGCTATCGATCCTACTGCCGCAACTCTCAGTTTGGTCAAATCTTACATTGGGAATGAACTTCGTATACCTAAGCCAACCGACGAAACGAGCGGGCAGGCGGACACTACGTCGGCCAGAGAGACGGGATGCGCAAGCCTTTGATCGATAGAGTGGTAGGTGGGTTTAGGCACATCTTCACATTTCTGCATGCCAATGCAATTTTTATGGCTTGTAAATTCATACAATGGTCCCTTAAGCCTTCACGTTAAGTTTCATGGCAAGACGACTTGTTTTCTATTTTTCACGATTTTTGAAACTTTTTACGGTTCAGGATTTTTTAAAATTTTTTCGGAAAGAGTTTTGGCCCCAAACTTGGTAGATGTGATCCTTGTATTTTTGTTGGCATGCACAAAAAAATTTAGCTAAAAACTCGAAGTGTACAAGATTTTGTGACCATTTGAAAAAGTGCCCCCATTACAGACACTTTAATGGCTACTGGCAGCAAACCTGTAAAATCTGAAATGCTCTTGAGGGGTGTGAGTTCCTCAAGTTTGGTGAGGGATAGGGGGCCAATATAAGGGCCAAGTTACCAGCACCCATGGGCACATCATGTGCGCAAACCCCCCTCCAGCGCCCCTCGATCGCCGGAACCCTGCCGATCAAGGTTCTTTTCGATGATGCTCTGACGATGGTGCCCCGATGAAGAAAAATACGGCACCAACACATGGTCGAGCCTAGCATGTGCTACCGTAACCCTTGATATGATCTGATCTTAGACTAGGATGAACTTGTATCTTAGACTGGGATTGAACTCCGTATGCAAGTCAATGAAAAACGAGCGTAGGGTGGCTCAGCGGCAAAAGGGCGGGCAAGCATTACGCTACTAGAAGATGGGATGCGCAGCCGTGGTCGATTGGGTGGTAGGTGGGTTTAGGCACAATCTTCATATTTCTGCATGCTAAATGCCATTTTTATGGCTTCTAAATTCATACAATGGTCCCTTAAGCCTTCACGTCAAGTTCATGGCAAGATAACACGCTTTTCTATTTTTCACGATTTTTGAACTTTTGGCTGTTGGGATTTTTTTAAAATTTTTTCGGAAGGATTTTGGCCCCAAACTTGGTAGACGTGATCCTTGTATTTTTGTTCGCATGCACAAAAAAATGCAGCTAAAAACTTGAAGTGTACAAGATTTTGTGACCATTTGAAAAAAAGTGTCACCCATTCAGACACTTAATGCTAACTGGCAGCAAACGCTATAATCTCAAATCCTCTTTAAGGGGGTGTGAGTTCTCAAGGTTTGATTTGAGGGATAGAGGGCAATATAATGGGCCAAGTACGCAGCACGCAGCACATCATGTGCGCACACCCACTCCCGCCCCTCCGATCGCCAGAACCCCCAAACCGCCGGTCAGGTTCTCCGACGATATTCAGGTGACGGCGCCGCAGCGAAAAAAAATATGGCCTCAACACATGCTCGAGCCCAGTATGTGCCGTCGCAACCTTCGGTCCGGTCCGATCTTAGACTGGGAATGAACTCCATATGCTTAGACTGGGAATGAACTCCATATGCCTATGTCAAGCCATGAAACGAGCGTGCGGGTGCTCAGTCGGCCAGAGGGGCGTGATGCGTAAGTCGAGGGTCGGTCAGGTCCCCCTCTGTGTGCTACCGATCCTGCTGCCACAACCCTCAGTCCGGTCCAATCTTAGACTGGGAATGAACTCCGTATGCCTAAGCCAACTGACGAAACGAGCGGGCGGGCGGGCGGGCGGGCACTACACCAGCCAGAGAGACGGGATGCGTAAGCCGTGGATCGATAGGGTGGTAGGTGGGTTTAGGTACATCTTGATATTTCTGTGTGCCAACGCCATTTTTATGGCTTGTAAATTCATACAATGGTCCCTTAAGCCTTCACATGAAGTTTCATGGCAAGACGACTCGTTTCTCTTTTTCATGATTTTTGAAACTTTTTGCGGTTCAGGATTTTTTAAAATTTTTTCGGAAGGAGTTTCAGCCCCAAACTTGGTAGACGTTATCCTTGTATTTTTGTTGGCATGCACAAAAAAATTCAGCTAAAAACTTGAAGTGTACAAGATTTTGTGACCATTTGAAAAAAGAGTCCCCATTTCAGACACTTTAATGGCTACTGCAGCAAACCTGTTCAATCTCAAATGCTCTTTAAGGGGGTGTGAGTTCTTGAGGTTTGATGAGGGATAGGGGGCCAATATAAGGGCCAAGTACCAGCTCCAATCGCACATCATGTGCGCACACCCCTTGGCCCCCCGATCGCCGGAACACCAATGCCGCCGGTCAGGTTCTCCGGCGATGCTCCGGGGATGGTGCCCCGATGAAGAAAAATACGGCACCAGCACATGCCCGAGCCAAGCATGTGCTGTCGCAACCCTCGGTCCGGTCCGATCTTTGACTAGGAATGAACTCCGTATGCCTAAGTCAACCCATGAAATGAGCGTGCGGGCGCTCAGCCGGTCAGAAGGGTGGGATGCATAATTTGGGGATTGGCTGGGCCCCCTCTGCGTGCTGGTGATCTTGTTGCTGCAACCCTCGGTCCGATTTGATCATAGACTGGGAATGAACTCCGTGTGCCTAAGCCAGCCGATGAAACCAGCGGGCGGGCGGGCACTACGTCGACCAGAGAGACGGGATGCGCAAGCTGTGGATCGATAGGGTGGTAGGTGAGTTTAGGCACATCTTCATATTTCTACGTGCCAATGCCATTTTTATGGCTTGTAAATTCATACAATGTTCCCTTAAGCCTTCACGTGAAGTTTCATGTCAAGACGACTCGTTTTCTATTTTTCACGATTTTTGAAACTTTTTGCGGTTCGGGATTTTTTAAAGTTTTCTCGGAAGGAGTTTTGGCCCCAAACTTGGTAGACGTGATCCTTGTATTTTTGTTGGGATGCACAAAAAAATTCAGCTAAAAACTTGAAGTGTACAAGATTTTGTGATAATTTGAAAAAAGTGTCCCCATTTCAGACACTTTAATTGCTACTGGCAGCAAACCCGTAAAATCTCAAATGCTCTTTAAGGGGGTTTGAGTTCTCGAGGTTTGATGAGGGATAGGGGGCCAATATAAGAGCCAAGTACCATCACCCATCGCACATCATGTGCGCACACCCCCCCGGCCCCCCGATCGCCGGAACCCCACTGCCGTCGATCAGGTTCTCTGGTGATGCTCCGGCGATGGTGCCTTGGCGAAGAAAAATGTGGCACCAGCACATGCCCGAGCCCAGCATGTGCTGCCGCAACCCTTGGTCCAATCCGATCTTAGACTGGGAATGAACTCCGTATGCTTAGACTGGGATCGAACTCTGTATGCCTAAGTCAACCCACGAAACGGGCGTACGGGCGCTCAGTCGGCCAGAGGGGTGGGATGCGCAAGTCAGGGATCGATAGGGTCCCCCTCTGCGTGCTACCAATCTTGCTACTGCAACCCTTGGTCCGGTCTGATCTTAGACTGGGAATGAACTCCGTATGCCTAAGCCTACCGATGAAACGAGCGGACGGACGGGCGGGCACTACGCCGACCTGAGAGACGGGATGCGCAAGCCGTGGATCGATAGGGTTGTAGGTGGGTTTAGGCACATCTTCATATTTCTGCATGCCAATGCCATTTTTATGGCTTGTAAATTCATATAATGGTCCCTTAAGACTTCACATGAAGTTTCATGGCAAGACGACTCGTTTTCTATTTTTCACGATTTTCACAATTTTTTGTGGTTAGGAATTTTTTAAAATTTTTTGGGAAGGATTTTTGGCCCCAAACTTGGTAGATGTGATCGTTGTATTTTTGTTGGCAAGCATAAAAAAATTCAGCTAAAAACTCGAAGTGTACAAGATTTTGTGACCATTTGAAAAAAAGTGTCCCCATTTCAGAGACTTTAATGGCTACTGGCAGCAAACCTGTAAAATCTCAACTGCTCTTTAAGGGGGTGTGAGTTCTCAAGGTTTGATGAGGGATAGGGGGCCAATATAAGGGCCAAGTACCAGCACCCATCGCACATCAAGTGCGCACACCCCACCCCAGCCCCTCGATCGTCGGAACCCCAATGCCGTTGGTCAGGTTCTCCGACAATGCTCCAGCGATGGTGCCCCAGTGAAGAAAAATGCGGCACCAGCACATGCCCGAGCCCAGCATGTGCTGCTGCAACCATCGGTCTGGTCTGATCTTAGACTGTGAATGAACTCCGTATGCTTAGACTGGGAATGAACTCTGTATGCCTAAGTCAACCCACGAAACGAGCGTACGGGCGCTCAGTCGACCAGAGGGGCGAGATGTGCAAGTCGGGGATCGACCGGGTCCCCCTCTGCGTGCTACCGATCCTGCTACTGAAACCCTCAGTTTGGTCTGATCTTAGACTGGGAATGAACTCCGTATGCCTAAGCCAACCGATGAAACGAGCGAGCGGGCAGGCACTACGTCGAACAAAGAGAAGGGATGCGCAGGCCGTGGATCGATAGGGTGGTAGGTCGGTTTAGGCACATCTTCATATTTCTGCATGCCAATGCCATTTTTATGGCTTGTAAATTCATACATTGGCCCCTTAAGCCTTCACGCGAAGTTTCATGGCAAGACGACTCGTTTTCTATTTTTCGCGATTTTCAAAACTTTTTGCGGTTCGGGATTTTTTAAAATTTTTTCAGAAGGAGTTTTGGCCCCAAACTTTTTACAAGTGATCCTTGTATTTTTTTTGGCATGCACAAAAAAATTCAGCTAAAAACTCAAAGTGTACAAGATTTTGTGACCATTTGAAAAAAGTATCCCCATTTCAGACACTTTAATGGGTACTGGCAGCAAACCTGTAAAATCTCAAATGCTATTTAAGGGGGTGTGAGTTCTTGAGGTTTGATGAGGGATAGGGGGCCGATATAAGGGCCAAGTACCAGCACCCATCGCACATCATGTGCGTACACCCCCCCGGCCCCCCCGATATCCAGAACCACAATGCCGCCGGTCACGTTCTCCGACGATGGTGCCCCGACGAAGAAAAATGCGGCACCAGCACATGCCCGAGCCTAGCATGTGCAGCCGCAACCCTCGGTCTGGTCTGATCTTAGATTGGGAATGAACTCTGTATGCTTAGTATGGGAATGAACTCTGTATGCCTAAGTCAACCCACGAAACGAGCGTGTGGGCGCTCAGTCGGCCAGAGGGGCAGGATGCGCAAGCCGGGGATCTACCGGGTCCCCCTTACGTGTTGCCGATCTTGTTGCCACAACCCTCAGTCTGGTCCAATCTTAGACCGGAATGAACTTCGTATGCCTAAGCCAACCGACGAAACGAGCGGACGGGCGGGCGAGCAGTACGCCGGCTGGAGAGACGGGATGCGCAAGCCGTGGATCGATAGGGTGGTAGGTGGGTTTAGGCACATGTTCATATTTCTATGTGCCAATGGCATTTTATGGCTTGTAAATTCATACAATGGTCCCTTAAGCCTTCACATGAAGTTTCATGGCAAGACGACTCGTTTTCTATTTTTCACGATTTCCAAAACTTTTTGGGTTCGAGATTCTTTAAAATTTTTTCAGAAGGAGTTTTGGCAACAAACTTGGTAGACGTGATCCTTGTATTTTTTTTGGCCTGCACAAAAAAATTCAGCTAAAAACTCGAAGTGTACAAGATTTTGTGACCATTTGAAAATAGTGTCCCCATTTTAGACACTTGAATGGCTACTGGCAGCAAACCTGTAAAATCTTAAATGCACTTTAAGGGGGTGTGAGTTCTCAAGGTTTGATGAGGGATAGGGGGCCAATATAGGGGCCAAGTACCAGCACCCATCGCACATCATGTGCGCACACCCCCCCGATCGTCGGAACCCCAATGTCGTCGGTCAGGTTCTCCAGCGATGGTCCCCGACGAAGAAAAATGCAGCACCAGCACATGCTCGAGACTAGCATGTGCTGCCGCAACCCTCGGTCTGGTCTGATCTTAGACTAGGAATGAACTCTATATGCTTAGATCGGGAATGAACTCCGTATGCCTAAGTCAACCCATGAAATGAGCTTGCGGGCGCTCAGCTGGCCAGAGGGGCGGGATGCGTAAGATGGGGGTCGACTGGGTCCCCTTCTGCATGCTGTTGATCCTGCTACCCAACCCTCGGTCTGATCTGATCTTAGACTGGGAATGAACTCCGTATGCCTAAGCCAACCGATGAAACGAGCGGACGGACGGACGGGCGGGCGGGCGTTATGTCGGCCAGAGAGACGGGATGCGCAAGCCGTGGATCGATAGGTGGTAGGTGGGTTTAGGCACATCTTCATATTTCTGCGTGCCAATGCCATTTTTATGGCTTGTAAATTCATACAATGGTCCGTTAAGCCTTCACGTGAAGTTTCATGGCAAGACGACTCGTTTTCTATTTTTCACAATTTTTGAAACTTTTGGCGATTCGAGATTTTTTAAAATTTTTTCGGAAGAAGTTTCGGTACCAAGCTTGGTAGATGTGATCCTTGTATTTTTGTTGGCATGCACAAAAAAATTGAGCTAAAAACTCGAAGTGTACAAGATTTTGTGACCATTTGAAAAAAGTGTCCCCATTTCGGACACTTTAATGGCTACTGGCCGCAAACCTGTAAAATCTCAAATGCTCTTTAAGGGGGTGTGAGTTCTCAAAATTTGATGAGGGATAGGGGGCCAATATAAAGGCCAAGTGCCAGCACCCATCGCACATCATGTGCGCACACCCCCCGACCCCCCCGATCATCGAACCCCAATGCCGTCGGTCAGGTTCTACGGTGATGCTCTAGCGATGATGCCCCGACGAAGAAAAATGTGGCACCAGCACATGCTCGAGCCCTCGGTCCGATCCTCGGTCTGATCCGGTCTTGGACTGGGAATGAACTCCGTATGTTGAGACTGGGAATGAACTCCGTATGCCTAAGTCAACCCACGAAAGGAGCATACAGGCGCTCAACTGGCCAGAGAGGCATGATGCACTAGCCGGGGATCGATCGGGTCCCCCTCTGCGTGCTGTCGATCCTGCTGCCGCAACCTTCGGTCTGGTCTGATCTTAGACTGGGAATGAACTCTGTATGCCTAAGCCGATCGACGAAACAAGCGAGCGGCCGGGTGGGCGGGCGGGCACTACGTCGGCCAGAGAGACGGGATGCGCAAGCCGTGGATCGATAGGGTGGTAGGTGGGTTTAGGCACATCTTCAAATTTCTGCATGCCAATGCCATTTTTATGTTTTGTAAATTCATACAATGGTCCCTTAAGCCTTCACATGAAGTTTCATGGCAAGACGACTTGTTTTCTATTTTTCATGATTTTCAAAACTTTTTACGGTTTGAGATTTTTTAAACTTTTTCTGGAAGGAGTTTTGGTCCCAAACTTGGTAGATGTGATCCTCGTATTTTTGTTCGCATGCACAAAAAAATTCAGCTAAAAACTCGAATTGTACAAGAGTTTGTGACCATTTGAAAAAAGTGTCCCCATTTCAGACACTTTAATGGCTACTGGCAGCAAACCTGTAAAATCTCAAATGCTCTTGAAGGGGGGTGTGAGTTCTCGAGGTTTGATGAGCGATAGGGGAAAAATATATGGGCCAAGTACCAGCACCCATCGCACATCATGTGCGCACCCGCCCGACCCCCCTGATTGCCGGAACCCCGATGCCGTCAGTCGACTGGGAATGAACTCCGTATGCCTAAGCCAATCGACGAAACGAGCGGGCGGACGGGCGGGCGGGCACTACGCCGACCAGAGAGATGGGATGCATAAGCCGTGGATCGATAGGGTGATAGGTGGGTTTAGGCACATCTTCATATTTCTACGTGCCATTGCTATTTTTATGGCTTGTAAATTCATACAATGGTCCCTTAAGCCATCACGTGAAGTTTCATGGCAAGACGACTTGTTTTCTATTTTTCACGATTTTTGAAACTTTTTATGGTTTGGGATTTTTTAAAATTTTTTCGGATGGAGTTTTGGCCCCAAACTTGGTTGACGTGATCCTTGTATATTTGTTGGCATGCACAAAACAATTCAGCTAAAAAGTCAAAGTGTACAAGATTTTGTGACCATTCGAAAAAAATGTCCCCATTTCGGACACTTTAATCGCTACTGGCAGCAAACCTGTAAAATCTCAAATGCTTTTTAAGGGGGTGTGAGTTCTCGAGGTTTGATAAGGGATAGGAGGCCAAATAAGGGCCAAGTACCAGCACCCATCGCACATCATGTGTGCACACCCCCCCGGCCCCCCGATCACCAGAACCACAATGCCGCTGGTCAGGTTCTCCGATGATGCTCCAGCGATGGTGCCCCGATGAAGAAAAATATGGCACCAACACATGCCCGAGCCCAGCATGTGCTGCTGCAACACTCGATCCGGTCTGATCTTAGACTAGGAATGAACTCCATATGCTTAGACTAGGAATTAACTCCGTATGCCTAAGCCAACCCACGAAACGAGCATGCGGGCACTCAGTCGCCCAGAGGGGCGGGATACGCAAGCCGGGGATCGACCGGGTTCCCCTCTACGTGTTGTCGATCCTGCTACCGTAACTCTCAGTTCGGTCTGATCTTAGACTGGGAATGAACTCCGTATGCCTAAGCCAACCGACAAAACGAGCGAGCGGACGAGCAGGCGGGCACTACGTCGGCTAGAGAGACGGGATGTGCAAGCCGTGGATCGATTGGGTTGTAGGTGGGTTTAGGTACATCTTCATATTTCTGCATGCCAATGCCATTTTTATGGCTTGTAAATTCATACAATGGTCCCCTAAGCCTTCACGTGAAGTTTCATGGTAAGACGAGTCTTTTGCTATTTTTCACGATTTTCAAAACTTTTTGCGGTTCAAGATTTTTTAAAATTTGTTTTGAAGGTGTTTTGTCCCCAAACTTGGTAGACGTGATCCTTCTATTTTTGTTGGCATGCACAAAAATATTCAGCTAAAAACTCGAAGTGTACAAGATTTTGTGACCATTTGAAAAAAGTGTCCCAATTTCAGACACTTTAATGGCTATTGGCAGCAAACCTGTAAAATCTCAAATGCTCTTTAAGGGGGTGTGAGTTCTCGTGGTTCGATCAGGGATAGGGGGCCAATATAAGGGCCAAGTACCAGCACCCATCGCACATCATGTGCGCACACCCCCCAGCCCCCCCGATCGTCGGAACCCGAATGCCGCCTGTCAGGTTCTCCGACGATGCTCCGACGTTGGTGCCCCGACGAAGAAAAATGTGGTACCAGCACATGCCCCAGCCCAGCATGTGCTCCACAACCCTCGATCTGGTCTGATCTTAGATTGGGAATGAACTCCGTATGCTTAGACTGGGAAAGAACTCCGTCTGTCTAAGTCAACCCATGAAACGAGCGTACAGACGCTCAGCCGGCCAGAGGGGCGGGAAGCACAAGCCGGGGATCGACCAGGTCCCCCTCTGCATGCTGCCAATCCTGTTGCCGTAACACCCGGTCTGATCCGATCTTAGATTGGGAATGAACTTCGTATGCCTAAGCCAACCGACGAAATGAACGGGCGGGCGGGCACTACGCCGGCCAGAGAGACAGGATGCGCAAGCCGAGGATGGATAGGGTGGTAGGTGGGTTTAGGCACATCTTCATATTTCTGTGTGCCAATGCCATTTTTATGGCTTGTAAATTCATACAATGGTCCCTTAAGCCTTCACGTGAAGTTTCATGGCAAGATGACTCGTTTTCTATTTTTCATGATTTTCAAAACTATTTGCGGTTCGAGATTTTTAAAAAATTTTTTGAAGGCATTTTAGCCCTAAACTTAGTAGACGTGACCCTTGTATTTTTGTTGGTGTGCATAAAAAAATTCAGCTAAAAACTCGAAGTGTACAAGACTTTGTGACCATTTGAAAAAAGTATCCCCATTTCAGACACTTTAATGGCTACTGGCAGCAAACCTGTAAAATCTCAAATGCTCTTTAAGGGGGTGTGAGTTCTCAAGGCTTGATGAGGGATAGGGGGCCAATATAAGGGCCAAGTACCAGCACCCATCGCACATCATGTGCGCACACCCTCTGGCCCCCCCGATCGTTGGAACCCTAATGCCGCTAGTCAGGTTCTCCGGGGATGCTACGGCGATGCCACGGTGATGGTGCCTCGACGAAGAAAAATGCGACACCAGCACATACCTGCGCCCAGCATGTGCTGCTGCAACCCTCAGTCCAGTTCAATCTTAGACTGGAAATGAACTCTGTATGCCTAGACTGGGAATGAACTCCATATGCCTATGTCAACCCAAAAAATGAGCGTGTGGGCGCTCAGCCAGCCAAAGGGGCGGGATGCGCAAGCCGGGGATCGGTCGGGTCCCTCTCTGCTTGCTGTTGATCCTACTATCGAAACCCTTGGTCCGGTCTGATCTTAGACTGGGAATGAACTCCGTATGCCTAAGCCAACCGACGAAACGAGTGGGCGAGCGAGCGGGCGGGCACTACGCCGACCAGAGAGACCGATGCACAAGCCATGGATCGATAGGGTCATTGGTGGGTTTAGGCGCATCTTCATATTTCTGCATGCCAATGCCATTTTTATGGCTTGTAAATTCATACAATGGTCCCTAAGCCTTCACGTGAAGTTTCATGGCAAGACAACTCGTTTTCTATTTTTCACGATTTCGAAACTTTTTGCAATTCGGGATTTTTTAAAATTTTTTCGGAAGGATTTTTGACCCTAAACTTGGTAGGCGTGATCCTTGTATTTTTGTTGGCATGCACAAAAAAATTCAGCTAAAAAGTCGAAGTGTACAAGATTTTGTGACCATTTGAAAAAAGTGTCCCCATTTCAGACACTGTAATGGCTACAAGCAGCAAACCTGTAAAATCTCAAATGCTCTTTAAGGGGGTGTGAGTTCTCAAGGTTTGATGAGGGATAGGGGGCCAATATAAGGGCCAAGTATCAGCACCCATCGCACATCATGTGCGCACACCCCCCCGGCCCCCCCGATCGTCGGAACCCCAGTGCCGTCGGTTAGGTTCTCCGGCGATGCTCCGGTGAAGAAAAATACGGCACCAGCACCTGCCCGAGCCCAGCATGTGCTACCGTAACCCTCGGTCCGGTCCAATTTAGACTGGGAATGAACTCTGTATGCTTAGACTGGGAATGAACTCTGTATGCCTAAGTCAACCCACGAAACGAGCGTGCGGGCAGACAAGATGCGCAAGTCGAGAATCGGCCAGGTCCTCCTCTGCGTGCTGCCGATCCTGCTGCCGCAACCCTTGGTCGGGTCCGATCTTAGACTGGAAATGAACTTCGTATGCCTAAGCCAACCGACGAAATGAGCGGGCGGGCGGGCAGGCACTACTTCGGCCAGAGAGATGGGATACGCAAGCTGTGGATCAATAGGGTGGTAGGTGGGTTTAGGCACATCTTCATATTTCTACGTGCCAATGCCATTTTTATGGCTTGTAAATTCATACAATGGTCCCTTAAGCCTTCACGTGAAGTTTCATGGCAAGACGACTCGTTTTCTATTTTTCATGGTTTTTGAAACTTTTTGCGGTTCGGCATTTTTTAAAATTTTTTCGGAAGGAGTTTTGGCCCTAAACTTGGTAGACGTGATCCTTGTATTTTTTTTGGCATGCATAAAAACATTCACCTAAAAACTCAAACTGTACAAGATTTTGTGACCATTTGAGAAAAGTGTCCCTATTTCAGACACTTTAATGGCTACTGGCAGCAAACCTGTAAAATCTCAAATGCTCTTTAAGGGGGTGTGAGTTCTCGAGGTTTGATGAGGGATAGGTGGCCAATATAAGGGCCAAGTACCAGCACCCATCGCACATCATGTGCACACACCCTCCCCGACCCCCCCGATCGCCGAAACCCCAATGCCGTCGGTCAGGTTCTCCGACGATGCTCCGGTGATGGTGCCCCAACGAAGAAAAATGCGGCACCAGCACATGCCCGAGCCCAGCATGTGCTATCATAACCCTCTGTCTGGTCCGATCTTAGACTGAGAATGAACTCCGCATGCTTAGACTGGGAAAGGACAATTTGGGTAGACCAAATCTCTGAGTTGAAAGTTGGATGAACAGTTCAAATATATAGAAGATTAAGGCATCTAAAGATCCTCCAAAGCTGGGGCAAAGTTTGATGAACTCAAAATGATTTTGACAATCAATGGAATGAGTCTTTGAAAAAGAATCTTGAATTAATGTTCAAAATTATTTGAATATTCATTTGTCCCAATGACATACCGGTAACTTGTTTCTTTCCCTATTTACTTTTACATTAAGACTCACTTCTCATTGATTGCTTTTCTTCCAATGCACTATCTATTCTTTTGTTCTCACATCCCTAAAATGAATCAAGGAAATGTTTGATTGCATTATGTTTGTCAAGAATTGAAATGATAATGAATGAATGAATATGTGTTTAAATGAGTCTTGCATTCCTTTATAAAAAAATCTAAGAAGATAAAGAAATATGAAGAGATCGCAGAAACTTGAGAAAGATGATTTAAGATAACACGTGACGTGATCAGATGATGAAAATGGTGATCGGCTGGTCAACAAATTAAGATATGCCTAAGTCAACCCGCGAAACGATTGTACGGGCGCTCAGTCGGCCAGAGGGGCGAGATGCGCAAGTCGGGGATCGGCCGGGTCCCCCTCTACGTGCTACCGATCCTACTACCACAACCCTCAGTTCGGTCTGATCTTAGACTAGGAATGAACTCTGTATGCCTAAGCCAACAAACAAAACAAGGGACGGCGGCGGGGCAACTACGTCGGGCAGGAGAGACGGGATGCGCAAGCTATGGATCGAACAGGTGGCAAGTGGGTTTAGGTACATCCTCATATTTTTTAGTGCAATGCCATTTTTATGGCTTTGCAAATTCATACAATGCGTTCCCTTAAGCCTTCAAATGAGTTTCATGGCCAAGGACTCATTTTTTTCCATGATTTTTTGAAACTTTTTGGGTTCGGCATTTTTTAAAATTTTTTTGGAAGGATTTTTTGGCCCCAAACTTGGTAGACGTGATCCTTGTATTTTTGTTGGCATGCACAAAAAACTTCAGCTAAAAAACTCGAAGTCTACAAGATTTTGTGGCCATTTGAAAAAAGTGTCCCCATTTTAGACACTTTAACGCCTACTGGCCGCAAACCTATAAAATCTCAAATGCTCTTTAGAAGGGGTGTGAGTTCTGAGGTTTGATGACGGATAGGGGCCAATATAAGGGCCAAGTACCAGCCACCATCGCACATCATGTGCGCCACACCCCCTGGCCCCCCAGATCGTCGGAACGCCCAAGTGCCGTCGATCAAGTTTCTCCGGCGTGCTCCGGCGGATGGTTGCCTCAACGAAGAAAAATCTGGCACCAGCACATGCCCGGCCCAGCATGGTGCTACCGTAACCAGCGGTCCAGTTCGATCTTAGCTAGGAAAAGAACTCCGTATGCTTTAGACTGGGAATCCAACTCCGTATGGCCTAATGTCAACCCACGAAAAGAGGCATTTGTGGGCGCTCAGCCGGCCAGAGGGGCGGGGATACGCAAGCTGGGGATCGACCGGGTCCCCCTCTACGTGCTGCCTATCCTACTGCCGCAACCCTCAGTCCGGTCTGATCTTAGACTGGGAATGAGCTCCGTATGCCTAAGATAACCGATGAAACGAGCGGGCGGGCGGGCACTACGTCGGCCAGAGAGACGGGATGCGCAAAACGTGGATCGATAGGGTGGTAGGTGGGTTTAGGCACATCTTCATATCTCTATGTGCCAATGCCATTTTTACGGCTAGTAAATTCATACAATGGTCCCTTAAGCCTTCACGTGAAGGTTCATGGCAAGACGACTCATTTTCTATTTTTCATGATTTTCAAAACTTTTTACGGTTCAAGATTTTTTAAAATTTTTTCGGAAGGAGTTTTGACCCCAAACTTGGTAGACGTGATCCTTGTATTTTTTTTGGCATGCACAAAAACATTCAGCTAAAAACTAGAACTGTACAAGATTTTCTGACCATTTGAAAAAAGTGTCCCCATTTCAGGCACTTTAATAGCTACTGGCAGCAAACCTGTAAAATCTCAAATGCTCTTTAAGGGGCAGTGAGTTCTTGAGGTTTGATGAGGGATAGGAGGCCAATATAGGGGCCAAGTACCAGCACCCATCGCACATCATGTGCACACCCCCTCGGGCCCCCCGATCGTCGAAACCCTAATGCCACCGATCAAGATCTCTGACGATGCTCCAGCGATGGTGCCCCGACGAAGAAAAATCTGGCACCAACAAATGCCCGAGCCCAACATGTGCTGCCGCAACCCTTGGTCCGATCCGATCTTAGACTGGGAATGAACTCCGTATGCCTAAGTCAACCCACGAAACGAGCGTGCGGGCGCTCAGTCGGCCAGAGGGGCGGGATGAGCAAGCCGGGGATCGACCGGGTCTCCCTCTACGTGCTACTGATCCTGCTACCGTAACCCTCAGTCTGGTTTGATCTTAGACTGGGAATAAACTCTGTATGCCTAGGCCAACCGACGAAACGAGCCGGTGGATGGGCGGGCGGGCACTACGTCGGCCAGATAGACGGGATGCGCAAGCCGTGGAACGATAGGGTGGTAGGTGGGTTTAGGCACATCTTCATATTTCTGCATGCCAATGCCATTTTAATGGCTTGTAAATTCATACAATGGTCCCTTAAGCCTTCACGTAAAGTTTCATGGCAAGACGAGTCGTTGTCTATTTTTCACGATTTTTAAAACTTTTTACGGTTCAGGATTTTTTAAAATTTTTTCGGAAGGATTTTTGGTTCCAAACTTGGTAGACGTGATCCTTGTATTTTTGTTGGCATGCACAAAAAAATTCAGCTAAAAACTCGAAGTGTACAAGATTTTGTGACCATTTGAAAAAAGTGTCCCCATTTCAGACACTTTAATGGCTACTGGCAGCAAACCTATAAAATCTCAAATGCTTTTTAAGGGGGTGTGAGTCCTCGAGGTTTGATGAGGGATAGGGGGACAATATAAGGGTCAAGTACCAGCACCCATCGCACATCATGTGCGCACACCCCCCGGCCCCCCCGATCGTCGAAACCGCAATGCCTCCGATCAGGTTCTCCGACGATGCTCCGACGATGGTGCCCCGGCGAAGAAAAATGTTGCACCAGCACATGCCCGAGCCCAGCATGTGCTGTCGTAACCCTCGGTCCAGTCCGATCTTAGACTGGGAATGAACTTCGTATGCTTAGACTGCGAATGAACTCCGTATGCCTAAGTCAACCCATGAAACGAGCGTACGGGCGCTCAACCGGCCATAGGGGCGGGATACGTAAGTCGAGGATCGACCGGATCCCCTTCGACGTGCTATCGATCCTGCTGCCCCAACCCTCGGTCTGGTCCGATCTTAGACTGGGAATGAACTCCGTATGCCTAAGCCAACCGATGAAACCAGCGGACGGGCGGGCACTACACCGGCCAGAGAGACGGGATGCGCAAGCGGTGGATCGATAGGGTGGTAGGTGGATTTAGGGACATCTTCATATTTCTGTGTGCCAATGCCATTTTTATGGCTTGTAAATTCATATAGTGGTCCCTTAAGCCTTCACGTGAAGTTTCATGGCAAGACGACTCGTTTTCTATTTTTCACGATTTTTGAAACTTTTCCGGTTCCGAATTTTTTAAAATTTTTTCAAAAGGAGTTTTGGGCCCAAACTTGGACGTGATCCTTGTATTTTTGTTGCCATGCATAAAAAAATTCAGCTAAAAACTCGAAGTGTACAAGATTTTGTGACAATTTGAAAAAAGTGTCCCAATTTCAGACACTTTAATGGCTACTGGCAATAAACCGGTAAAATCTCAAATGCTCTTTAAGGGGGTGTGAGTTGTCAAGGTTTGATGAGGGATAAAGGGCCAATATAAGGGCCAAGTACCAGCACCCATCGCACATCATGTGCGCACACCCCCCGGGCCCCCCGATCGTCGGAACCCTAATGCCGTCGGTCAGGTTCTCCGGTGATGCTCCAGTGATGGTGCCCCGACGAAGAAAAATACGGCACCAGCACATGCTCGAGCCCAGCATGTGCTGCTGGAACCCTCGGTCTGATCTGATCTTAGACTGGGAATGAACTTCTCATGCTTAGACTGGGAATGAACTCTATATGCCTAAGTCAACCCACGAAACGAGCATGCGGGCACTGAGCTGGCCAGAAGGGCAGGTTACGCAAGCCATGGATCGGTTGGGTCCCCTCTGCGTGCTGCCAATCTTGCTACTGCAACCCTCAATTCGATCCAATCTTAGACTGGGAATGACCTCCGTATGCCTAAGCCAACCGACGAAACGAGCGGGCGGGCGGGGAGGCACTACGCCGGCCAGAGAGACGGGATGCGCAAGCCGTGGATCGGTAGGGTGGTAGGTGTGTTTAGGTACATCTTCATATTTCTACATGCCAATGCCATTTTTATGGCTTGTAAATTCATACAATGGTCCCTTAAGCCTTCACGTGAAGTTTCATGGCAAGACGACTTGTTTTCTATTTTTCACGATTTTCAAAACTTTATGCGATTCGAGATTTTTTAAATTTTTTTCAGAGGGAGTTTTAGCCCCATACTTGGTAGACGTGATCCTTGTATTTTTGTTGGCATGCACAAAAACATTCAGCTAAAAACTCGAAGTGTACAAGATTTTGTGACCATTTGAAAAAAGTGTCCCCATTTTAGACACTTTAATGGCTACTGACAGCAAACTTGTAAAATCTCAAATTCTCTTTAAGGGGGTGTGAGTTCTGGAGGTTTGATGAGGGATAGGGGGCCAATATAAGGGCCAAGAACTAGCACTCATCTCACATCATGTGCGCACGCCCCCCCGACCCCTCCGATCATCGGACCCCAATGCCGTCTGTCAGGTTCTCCGATGATCCTCCGGCGATGGTTCCCCGGCGAAGAAAAATGCGGCCCCAGCACATGCTCGAGCCCAGCATGTGCTGCCACAACCCTCGGTACGGTGTGATCTTAGACTGGGAATGAACTCTGTATGCCTAAGTCAACCTAGTAAACGAGCATGCGGGTGCTCAGCCGGCCAGAGGGGTGGGATGTGAAAGCCAGGGATCGATCGGGTCCCCTTCTGTGTGCTGCTGATCCTGCTACTGCAACCCTCAGTCCGGTCCGATCTTAGACTGGGAATGAACTCCGTATGCCTAAGCCAACCGACGAAACGAACGGGCGGGTGAGAGGGCGGGCACTATGCCAGCCAGAGAGACAGAATGCGCAAGCCGTGGATCGATAGGGTGGTTGGTGGGTTTAGGTACATCTTCATATTTTTGCATGCCAATGCCATTTTTATGGCTTGTAAATTCATATAGTGGTCCCTTAAGCCTTCACGTGAAGATTCATGGAAAGACGACTCGTTTTCTATTTTTCATGATTTTCAAAACTTTTTACGGTTTGGGATTTTTTAAAATTTTTTCAGATGGAGTTTTGCCCCAAACTTTGTAGACGTGATCCTTTTATTTTTGTTGGCATGCACAAAACAATTCAGCTAAAAACTCGAAGTGTACAAGATTTTGTGACCATTTGAAAAAAGTGCCCCCATTTAAGACACTTTAATGGCTACTGGCAGCAAACCTGTAAAATCTCAAATGCTCTTTAAGGGGGTGTGAGTTCTTGAGGTTTGATGAGGGATAGGGGGCCAATATAAGGGCCAAGCACCAGCACCCATCTTACATCATGTGCGCACACCCCCCCGGCCCCCCCGATCGTCGAAACCCCAATGCCGTCGGTTAGGTTCTCCGGTGATGCTCCGACGATGGTGCCCCGATGAAGAAAAATACTGCACCAGCACATTCCCGAGCCCAGAATGTGCTGCTGCAACCCTCGGTTTGGTCTGATCTTAGATTGGGAATGAACTCTGTATGCTTAGATTGGCAATGAACTCCGTATACCTAAGTCAACCCACGAAGAAAAATGTGGCACCAGCAAATGCTCGAGCCCAGCATGTGCTGCCGCAACCCTTGGTCCGGTCTGATCTTAGACTGGGAATGAACTCTGTATGCCTAAGTCAACCCATGAAATGAGCATGCGGGTGCTCAGTCGGCCAGAGGGGCGGGATGCACAAGGCGGGGATCGATCGAGTCCCCCTCTACGTGCTACCGATCCTGCTGCGACAACCCTCAGTCCGGTCTGATCTTAGAATGGGAATGAACTCCGTATGCCTAAGCCAACCGACGAAACGAACGGGCGGGTGGGAGGGTGGGCACTACGCCGACCAGAGAGACGGGATGCGCAAGCCGTGGATCGATAGGGTGGTTGGTGGGTTTAGGTACATCTTCATATTTTTGCATGCCAATGCCATTTTTATGGCCTGTAAATTCATACAATGGTCCCTTAAGCCTTCACGTGAAGTTTCATGGCAAGACGACCCGTTTTCTATTTTTCATGATTTTCAAAACTTTTTATGGTTCAAGATTTTTTAAAATTTTTTCGGATGGAGTTTTGGCCCCAAACTTGGTAGACGTGATCCTTGTATTTTTGTTGGTATGCTCAAAAAAAATTCTGCTAAAAACTCAAAGTGTACAAGATTTTGTGACCATTTGAAAAAAGTGCCCCCATTTCAAACACTTTAATGGCTACTGGCAGCAAACCTGTAAAATCTCAAATGCTCTTTAAGGGGGTGTGAGTTCTTGAGGTTTGATGAGGGATAGGGGGCCAATATAAGGGCCAAGCACCAGCACCCATCTTACATCATGTGCGCACACCCCCCCGGCCCCCCCGATCGTCGAAACCCCAATGCCGTCGGTTAGGTTCTCCGGTGATGCTCCGACGATGGTGCCCCGATGAAGAAAAATACGGCACCAGCACATTCCCAAGCCCAGAATGTGCTGCTGCAACCCTCGGTTTGGTCTGATCTTAGATTGGGAATGAACTCTGTATGCTTAGATTGGCAATGAACTCCGTATACCTAAGTCAACCCACGAAGAAAAATGTGGCACCAGCAAATGCTCGAGCCCAGCATGTGCTGCCGCAACCCTTGGTCCGGTCTGATCTTAGACTGGGAATGAACTCTGTATGCCTAAGTCAACCCATGAAATGAGCGTGCGGGTGCTCAGTCGGCCAGAGGGGCGGGATGCACAAGGCGGGGATCGATCGAGTCCCCCTCTACGTGCTACCGATCCTGCTGCCACAACCCTCAGTCCGATCTGATCTTAGAATGGGAATGAACTCCGTATGCCTAAGCCAACCGACGAAACGAACGGGCGGGTGAGAGGGCGGGCACTATGCCAGCCAGAGAGACAGAATGCGCAAGCCGTGGATCGATAGGGTGGTTGGTGGGTTTAGGTACATCTTCATATTTTTGCATGCCAATGCCATTTTTATGGCCTGTAAATTCATACAATGGTCCCTTAAGCCTTCACGTGAAGTTTCATGGCAAGATGACTCGTTTTTTATTTTTCACAATTTTAAAAATTTTTGCAGTTCGAGATTTTTTAAAATTTTTTCGGAAGGCATTCTGGCCCCAAGCTTGGTAGACGTGATCCTTGTATTTTTGTTGGCATGCACAAAAAAATTCAGCTAAAAACTCGAAGTGTACAAGATTTTGTGTCCATTTGAAAAAAGTGTCCCCATTTCATACACTTTAATGGCTACTTGCAGCAAACATGTAAAATCTCAAATGCTTTTTAAGGGGTGTGAGTTCTCGAGGTTTGATGAGGGATAGGGGGCCAATATAAGGGCCAGGAACCAGCACCCATCGCACATCATGTGCGCACACCCCGCCCGGCCCCCCCGTTCACTGGAACCCCAATGCCGCTGATCAGGTTCTCCGTTGATGCTCCGACAATTGTGCCCCGGCAAAGAAAAATGTGGCACCAGCACCTGCCTGAGCCCAACATGTGCTACTGCAACCCTCGATCTAATGCGATCTTAGATTGGGAATGAACTCCATATGCTTAGACTGGGAATGAACTCCGTATGCCTAAGTCAACCCATAGAACGAGCGTACGGGCGCTCAGCCACCAGAAGGGCTGGATGTGCAAGCCGAGGATCGGTCTGGTCACCCTCTACGTGCTGTCGATCCTTCTGCCGTAACCCTTGATCCAGTCTGATCTTAGACTGGGAATGAACTCATATGCCTAAGCCAACCAACAAAACGAGGGGACGGGCGGGCGGGCACTACGTCAGGCAGAGAGACGGGATGCGCAAGCTATGGATCGAAAGGGTGGCAAGTGGGTTTAGGTACATCCTCATATTTTTTAGTGCCAATGCCATTTTTATGGCTTGCAAATTCATACAATGGTCCCTTAAGCCTTCAAGTGAAGTTTCATGGCAAGACGATTTTTCACGATTTTTGAAACATTTTGCGGTTCGAGATTTTTTTAAATTTTTTTGGAAGGAGTTTTGGCACCAAACTTGGTAGACGTGATCCTTGTATTTTTGTTGGCATGCACAAAACAATTCGGCTAAAAACTCGAAGTGTACAAGATTTTGTGACCATTTGAAAAAAGTGTCCCCATTTTAGACACTTTAATGGCTACTGGCAGCAAACCTGTAAAATCTCAAATGCTTTTAAAGGGGGTGTGAGTTCTCGCGGTTTGATGAGGGATATGGGGCCAATATAAGGGCCAAGTATGAGCACCCATTGCACATCATGTGCGCACACCCCCCGGCCCCCCCGATCATCGGAACCCCAATGCCGCCGGTCAGGTTCTCCGACGATGCTCCGGCGATGGTGCCCCGACGGAGAAAAATACGGCATCAGCACAGGCTCGAGCCCAGCATGTGCTACCGCAACCTTCGGTCTGGTCTGATCTTAGGCTGGGAATGAACTTCGTATGCGTAGACTGGGAATGAACACCGTATGCCTAAGTCAACCCACGAAATGAACGTGCGGGCGCTCAGCCGGCCAAAAAGGCGGGATGCGCAAGCTGGGGAACGGTTGGGTCCCCTTCTGCATGCTGTCGATCTTGCTGCCGTAACCCTCAATCCGGTCCAATCTTAGACTGTGAATGAACTCTGTATGCGTAAGCCAACTGATGAAATGAGTGGGCGGGCGGGCGGGCATTATGCCGGCCAGAGAGACGGGATGCGCAAGCCGTGGACCGATAGGGTGGTAGGTGGGTTTAGGCACATCTTCATATTTCTGCATGCCAATGCCATTTTTATCACTTATAAATTCATACAATCGTCCCTTAAGCCTTCACGTGAAGTTTCATGGCGAGACGACTCGTTTTCTATTTTTCATGATTTTTGAAACTTTTTACGGTTCAAGATTTTTTAAAATTTTTTCGGATCGAGTTTTGGCCCCATGCTTGGTAGACGTGATCCTTGTATTTTTGTTGGCATGCATAAAACAATTTAGCGAAAAACTCGAAGTGTACAAGATTTTGTGACCATTTGAAAAAAGTGTCCCCATTTTAGACACTTTAATGGCTACTGGCAGCAAACCTGTAAAATCTCAAATGCTCTTTAAGGGTGTGTGAGTTCTCGAGGTTTGATGAGGGATAGGGGGCCAATATAAGGGCCAAGTACCCATACCCATCGCACATCATGTGTGCACACCCCCCTCCGAGCCCCCCGATAGCCGGAACCCCAATGCCACTGGCCAAGTTCTCTGACGATGTTCCGACGATGGTGCCCCGGCGAAGAAAAATGCTGCATCAGCACATTCCCTAGTCCAGCATGTGCTATCGCAACCCTCGGTCCGATCCGATCTTAGACTGGGAATGAACTCTGTATGCTTATACTGGGAATGAACTCCATATGCCTAAGTCAACCCATGAAATGAGCGTGCGGGCGCTCAACCGACAAGAGGGGTGGGATGCGCGCAAGCTGAAGATCAATCGGGTCCCCCTCTGCATGCTGCCGATCCTGTTGCCGCAACCCTCGGTCTGGTCCGATCTTAGACTGGGAATGAACTCCGTATGCCTAAGCCAACTGACGAAACGAGCGGGCGGGCGGGCACTACGTCGGCAAAGAGACGGGATGCACAAGCCGTGGATCGATAGGGTGGTAGGTGGGTTTAGGCACATCTTCATATTTCTACATGCCAACACCATTTTTATGGCTTGTAAATTCATACAATGGTCCTTAAGCCTTCACATGATGTTTCATGGCAAGACGACTCGTTTTTTATTTTTCACGATTTTTGAAACTTTTCGAGGTTCGAGATTTTTTAAAATTTTCTCGAAAGGAGTTTTGGCCCCAAACTAGGTAGACGTGATCCCTTTTTTTTTTTTGGCATGCTAAAAAAAATTTAGCTGAAAACTCGAAGTGTACAAGATTTTGTGACCATTGGAAAAAAGTGTCCCCATTTTAGACACTTTAATGACTACTGGCAGCAAACCTGCAAAATCTCAAATGTTCTTTAAGGGGGTGTGAGTTCTCGAGGTTTGATGAGGGTAGGGGGCCAATATAAGGGCCAAGTACCAGCACCCATCGCACATCATGTGCGCACACCTCCTGGCCCCCCCGATCGTCGGAACCCCAATACCGCCGGTCAAGTTCTCCGACGATGCTCCGACGATGGTGCCTCGGAAAGAAAAATGTGGCACCAGCATATTCCTGAGTCCAGCATGTGCTGCCGTAACCCTTGGTTTGATTCGATGTTAGACTGGGAATGAACTCTGTATGCCTAAGTCAACCCACGAAACGAGCGTGCGGGCGCTCAACCGAAAAGAGGGGCGAGATGCGCAAGCCGGGGATCGATCGGGTCCCCCTCTGCGTGCTGCCGATCCTGCTGTCGTAACCCTCAGTCTGGTCCAATCATAGACTAGGAATGAACTCCGTATGCCTAAGCCAACCAACGAAACGAGCGGGTGGGCGGGCGGGCACTACGCCGGCCAGAGAGACGGGATGCGCAAGCCGTGGATCGATAGAGTGGTAGGTGGGTTTAGGCACATCTTCATATTTCTACGTGCCAATGTCATTTTTATGGCTTGTAAATTCATACAATGGCCCCTTAAGCCTTCACGTGAAGTTTCATGGCAAGACGACTCATTTTCTATTTTTCACGATTTTTGAAACTTTTTGCTGTTCAGGATTTTTTAAAATTTTTTCAGAAGCATTTTTGGCCCCAAACTTGGTAGATGTGATCCTTGCATTTTTTTTGGCATGCACAAAAAAATTCAGCTAAAAATTCAAAGTGTACAAGATTTTGTGACCATTTGAAAAAAGTGTCCCCATTTCAGACACTTTAATGGCTACTGGCAGCAAACCTATAAAATCTCAAATGCTTTTTAAATGTGGTGTGAGTTGTTGAAGTTTGATGAGGGATAGGGGGCCAATATAAGGGCCAAGTACCAGCACCCATCGCACATCATGTGCGCACACCCCCCGGCCCCCCGATCGCCGGAACCCCAACGTCGCCGGTCAGATTCTCCGGCGATGCTCCGGCGATGGTGCCCCGGTGAAGAAAAACGCGGCACCAGCACATGCCCCAGCCCAGCATGTGCTGTCGCAACCCCGGTCTGATCTGATCTTAGACTGGGAATGAACTTCGTATGCTTAGACTGGGAATGAACTCCGTATGCCTAAGTCAACCCACGAAACGAGCATGCGGGCGCTCAGTCGGCCAGAAGGGTGGGATGCGCAAGCCGAGGATCGGCTAGCTCCTTCTCCACATGCTGTCGATCCTGCTACCACAACCCTCGATTCAGTCCGATCTTAGACTGGGAATGAATTCCGTATGCCTAAGCCAACCGACGAAACGAGCGGGAGGGCGGGCGGGTGGGCACTACGTCGGCCAGAGAGACGGGATGCGTAAGCCATGGATCGATAGGGTGGTAGGTGGGTTTAGGCACATCTTCATATTTTTGGGCGCCAATGCCATTTTTATGGCTTCTAAATTCATACAATGGTCCCTTAAGCCTTCACGTGAAGTTTCATGGCAAGACGACTGGTTTTCTATTTTTCACAATTTTCAAAACTTTTTATGGTTCGGGATTTTTTAAAATTTTTTCGGAATGAGTTTTGGCCCCAAAACTTGGTAGACGTGATCCTTGTATTTTTGTTGGCATGCACAAAAAAATTCAGCTAAAAACTCGAAGTGTACAAGATTTTGTGATCATTTGAAAAAAGTGTCCCATTTCAGACACTTCAATGCCTACTGGCAGCAAACCTGTTAAATCTCAAACGCTCTTTAAGGGGGTGTGAGTTCTCGAGGTTTGATGAGGGATAGGGGGCCAATATAAGGGCCAAGTACCAGCACCCATCGCACATCATGTGCGCACACCCCTCGGCCCCCTCTATCGTCGGAACCCCAATGCCGCCGGTCAGGTTCTCCGACAAAGAAAAATGCAGCACCAGCACATCCCGAGCCCAGCATGTGCTGTCGTAACCCTCGGTCTGGTCTGATCTGAGACTGGGAATGAACTCCGTATGCTTAGACTGGGAATGAACTACGTATGCCTAAGTCAACCCACGGAACGAGCGTGCGAGTGCTCAGCCGGCCAGAGGGGCGAGATGAGCAAGGCGGGGATCGACCGGGTCCCCCTCTGCGTGCTGTCGATCCTGCTATTGTAACCCTTGGTCCGATCTGATCTTAGACTGGGAATGAACTCCTATGCCTAAGCCAACCGACGAAACGAGCAGGCGAGCACTACGTTGGCCAGGGAGGTGGGATGTGTAAGCCGTGGATCGATAGGGTGGTAGGTGGGTTTAGGCACATCTTCATATTTCTGCATGCCAATGCCATTTTTATGGCTAGTAAATTCATACAATGGTACCTTAAGCCTTCACGTGAAGTTTCATGGCAAGACGACCCGTTTTCTATTTTTCACGATTTTTGAAACTTTTTGTGGTTCAGGATTTTTTAAAATTTTTGGGAAGGAGTTTTGGCCCCAAACTTCGTAGACGTGATCCTTGTATTTTTCTTGGCATGCAAACAAAATTCAGCTACAAACGCGAAGTGTACAAGATTTTGTGACCATTTTAAAAAAGTGTCCCCATTTCAGACACTTTAATGGCTACTGGCAGCAAACCTATTAAATCTCAAATGCTCTTTAAGAGGGTGTCAGTTCTCAAGGTTTGATGAGTGATAGGGGGCCAATATAAGGTCCAAGTACCAGCACCCATCGCATATCATGTGCGTACACCCCCCTCGGCCCCCTTATCGTCGAACCCCAATACCGTCGGTCAGGTCGGCCAGAAGGACGGGATGCGAAAGTCGGGGATCGGTCGGGTCCCCTTCTGCGTGCTATCGATCCTGCTGCCGTAACCCTCAGTTCGGTCCAATCTTAGACTAGGAATGAACTCCATATGCCTAAGCCAACCGACGAAATGAGCGGGTGGGCGGGCGGGCAGGCACTACCCGGCCAGAGAGACGGGATGTGCAAGCCATAGATCGATAGAGTGGTAGGTGTGTTTAGGCACATCTTCATATTTCTATATGCCAATGCCATTTTTATGGCTTGTAAATTCTTACAATGGTTCCTTAAGCCTTCACGTGAAGTTCCATGGCGAGACGACTCGTTTTCTATTTTTCATGATTTTCAAAACTTTTTACGGTTCGAGATTTTGTAAAATTTTTTTGGAAGGAGTTTTGGCCCTAAACTTTGTAGACATTATCCTTTTATTTTTGTTGGCATGCAAAAAAAAATTCAGCTAAGAACTCGAAGTGTACAAGATTTTGTGACCATTTGAAAAAAGTGTCCCCATTTCAGACACTTTGATGGCTACTGGCAGGCAAACCTGTAAAATCTCAAATGCTCTTTAGGGGGTGTGGGAGTTCGTGAGGTTTGATTGAGGGATAGGGGCCCAATATAAGGGCCAAGTACCAGCCACCCATCGCACATATGTGCCACACAACCCCCCGGGCCCCCCGATCGCTGGAAGCCAATGCCCGGTCCGGTCAGTGTTCTCCGCCGATGCTCCGGCGATGGTGCCCCGACGAAGAACAATGTGGCACCAGCACTGCCCAAGCCCAGCATGTGCTATCGTAACCCTCGATCAGGTCCGATCTTAGACTGGGAATGAACTCCGTATGCCTAAGTGAACTCACGAAAGAGCTTGGGCGCGTCAGCCGTCACATGGGGGGATGCTAAGAGATCGGTCGAGTCCCCTTCACGTGCTTCGATGCCCGCAACCTCGATCTGATCGATCTTAGACGGAATGAACTCCGTATGCCTAAGCCAATCGACGAAATGAGGGCGGGTGGCGGGCAAAAATACGCGGCCAGAGAGAGGGATGTAAGTCGTTGATCGATGGGGGTAAGGTGGTTTAGGCAATCTTCATATTTTGCATGCCAATGCCATTTTTATGGCTTGTTAGAATTCATACAGATGGTCCCTTAAGCCTTCACGTTTGAAGTTTTCATGGCCAAAAGACCGACCTCGTTTTCTATCCTTTTTCATGATTTTATAAACTTTTTGCTGGTTTGGGATTTTTTAAAATTTTTTCGAAAATAATTTTGGCCCAAACCTTGGTAGATGTGATCCTTGTATTTTTGTTGGCTTGCACAAAAAAATTCAACTAAAAACTCGAAGTGTACAAGATTTTGTGACCATTTGAAAAAAGTGTCCCCATTTCAGACACTTTAATGGCTACTTAAAGCAAACCTGTAAAATCTCAAATGCTCTTCAAGGGGTGTGAGTTCTTGAGGTTTGATGAGGGATAGGGGGCCAATATAAGGGCCAAGTACCAGCACCCATCGCACATCATGTGCGCACAGCCCCCCGGCCCCCTCGATCGCCGGAACCCCAATGCCGCTGGTCAGGTTCTCCGACGATGCTCCGATGAAGAAAAATGCGGCACCAGCACATGCTCGAGCCCAGCATGTGCTGTCGAAACCCTTGGTTCGGTCCGATCTTAGACTAGGAATGAATTCCATATGCCTAAGCCAATCGACGAAACGAGCAGGCGGGCGGGCGGGGACTATGTCGGCCAGAGAGACGGGATGCGCAAGCCGTAGATCGATAGGGTTGTAGGTGGGTTTGGGCACATCTTCATATTTCTGCATGCCAATGCCATTTTTATGGCTTGTAAATTCATACAATGGTCATTTAAGCCTTCACGTGAAGTTTCATGGCAAGACGACTCATTTTCTATTTTTTACGATTTTTGAAACTTTTTGCGGTTCGGGATTTTTTAAACTTTTTTCGGAAGGAGTTTGGGCGCCAAACTTGGTAGACGTGATCCTTGTATTTTTTTTGGCATGCAAAAAAAAATTCAGCTAAAAACTCGAAGTGTACAAGAATTTGTGACCGTTTGAAAAAAGTGTCACCATTTCTAACACTTTAATGGTTACTGGCAGCAAGCCTGTAAAATCTCAAATGCACTTTAAGGGGGTGTGAGTTCTCAAGGTTTTGATGAGGGATAAGGGGACAATATAAGGGCCAAGTACCAGCACCCATCGCACATCATGTGCGCACACCCCCCGGCCCCCCCGACCGTCGGAACCCCAAAGCCGCCGGTCAGGTTCTCCGGCGATGCTCCGGCGATGGTGCCCCGACGAAGAAAAATGCGGCACCAGCACATGCCCGAGCCTAGCATGTGCTGCCACAACCCTTGATCTTGTCCGATCTTACACTGGGAATGAACTCCATATGCTTAGACTGGGAATGAACTCCGTATGCCTAAGTCAACCCATGAAACGAGCGTGCGGGCGCTCAGCCGGCCATAGGGGCGGGATGCGCAAGCCGGGGATCGACCGGGTCCTCGTCTGCTTGCTGTTGATTTTGCTGCTGTAACCCTCGGTCCAGTCTGATCTTAGACTGGGAATGAACTCCGTATGCCTAAGCCAACCGACGAAACGAGCAGGCAGGCGGGCGCGCCGGCACTACGTCGGCCAGCGAGACAGGATGCGCAAGTCGTGGATCGATAGGGTGGTAAGTGGGTTTGGGCACATCTTCATATTTCTGCATGCGAATGCCATTTTTATGGCTTGTAAATTCATACAATGGTCCCTTAAGCCTTCACGTGAAGTTTCATGGCAAGACGACTCGTTTTCTATTTTTCCTGATTTTTGAAAATTTTACGGTTCGAGATTTTTTAAAATTTTCTCAGAAGGAGTTTTGGCTCCAAACCTTTTAAACGTGATCCTTGTATTTTTTTTGGCAAGCACAAAAAAAATTCAGCTAAAAACTCAAAGTGTACAAGATTTTGTGACCATTTGAAAAAAGTGTCCCCATTCTAGACACTTTAATGGCTACTGGCAGCAAACCTGTAAAATCTCAAATGCTCTTTAAGAGGGTGTGAGTCCTCGAGGTTTGATGTGGGATAGGGGGCCAATATAAGGGCTAAGTACGAGCACCCATCGCACATCATGTGCGAACACCCCCTGGCCCCCCCGATCGCCGGAAACCCAAAGCCGTCGGTCAGGTTCTTCAACGATGCTTCGGCGATGGTGCCCCGATGAAGAAAAATGCGGCACCAACACATGCCCGAGCCCAGCATGTGCTGTCGCAACCCTCAGTCCCGTCCGATCTTAGACAGGGAATGAACTCCGTATGCTTAGACAGGGAATGAACTCCATATGCCTAAGTCAACCCACGAAACGAGCGTACGGGTGCTCAACCAGCCAGAGGGGCAGGATGCGCAAGTCGGAGATCGGTCAGGTCCCCCTCTGCCTGTTGTCGATCCTACTACCGTAACCCTCGATCTGGTTCAATCTTAGACTACGAATGAACTCCATATGCCTAAGCCAACCGACGAAACGTGCGAACGGGTGGGCACTACGTCGGCCAGAGAGACAGGATGCACAAGTCGTGGATCGATAGAGTGGTAGGTGGGTTTAGCCACATCTTCATGTTTTTGCGCACCAATGACACTTTTTATGGCTTGTAAATTCATACAATGGTCCCTTAAGCCTTCACGTGAATTTTCATGGCAAGACGACTCGTTTTCTATTTTTCATGATTTTTGAAACTTTTTACGGTTCGAGATTTTTTAAAATTTTTTCGGAAGGAATTTTGGCCCCAAACTTAGTAGACGTGATCCTTGTATTTTTGTTGGCATGCATAAAAAAAATTCAGCCAAAAACTCAAAGTGTACAAGATTTTATAACCATTTGAAAAAAGTGTCCCCATTCCAGACACTTTAATGGCTACTGGTAGCAAACCTGTAAAATCTCAAACGCTATTTAAGGGGGTGTGAGTTCTCGAGGTTTGATGAGGGATAGGGGGCCAATATAAGGGACAAGTACCAGAACCCATCGCACATCATGTGTGCACACCCCCTGGCCCCCCCGATCGCCGGAACCCCAATGCCGTCGGTCAGGTTCTCCGACGATGCTCCGGCGATGGTGCCTCGGTGAAGAAAAATGCGACACCAACACATGCCCGAGCCCAGCATGTGCTATCGTAACCCTTGGTCTGATCTGGTCTACCATGGGGAATGAACTCCGTATGCTTAGACTGGGAATAAACTCCGTATGCCTAAGTCAACCCACGAAACGAGCGTGCGGGCGCTCAGCCGGCCAGAGGGGCGAGATGCGCAAGCCGGGGATCGATCGGGCCCCCTCTACGTGCTGCCAATCCTGCTGCCACAACCCTCGGTCTGGTTTGATCTAAGACTGGGAATGAACTCCGTATGCCTAAGCCAACCGACGAAACGAGCGGGCGGGCAGGCGGGCGGGCACTACGCCGGCCAGAGAGATGGGATGCGTAAGCCGTGGATCGATAAGGTGGTAGGTGGGTTTAGGCACATCTTCATATTTCTGCATGCCAATGCCATTTTTATGGCTTGTAAATTCATACAATGGTCCTTTAAGCCTTCACGTGAAGTTTCATGGCAAGACGACTCGTTTTCTATTTTTCACGATTTTCAAAACTTTTTGCTGTTCGGGATTTTTTAAAATTTTTTCGAAAGGAGTTTTTCCCCAAACTTGGTAGACGTGATCCTTGTATTTTTGTTAGCATGCACAAAAATATTCAGCTAAAAACTCGAAGTGTACATGATTTTGTGACCATTTCAAAAAAGTGTCCCCATTCTAGACACTTTAATGGCTACTGGCAGCAATCTTGTAAAATCTCAAATGCTCTTTAAGGGGGTGTGAGTTCTTGAGGTTTGATGAGGGATAGGGGGCCAATATAAGGGCCAAGTACCAGCACCCATCGCACATCTTGTGCGCACACCCCCGCCGATCGCCAGAACGCCAATGCCGTCGGTCAGGTTTTTCGACGATGCTCCGACGATGGTGCCCCAACGAAGAAAAATGCGGCACCAACACATGCCCGAGCCCAGCATGTGTTGCCGTAACCTTCGGTCCGATCCGATCTTAGACTGGGAATGAACTTCGTATGCTTAGACTGGGAATGAACTTCGCATGCCTAAGTCAACCCACGAAACGAGCGGGCAGGCAGGCGGGCACTACACCGGCCAGAGAGACGGGATACGCAAGCCGTGGATCAATAGGGTGGTAGGTGGGTTTAGGCACATCTTCATATTTCTGTATGCCAATGCCATTTTTATCGCATGTAAATTCATACAATGGTCCCTTAAGCCTTTACGTGATGTTTCATGGCAAGACGACTCGTTTTCTATTTTTCATGATTTCCAAAACTTTTTGTGGTTCGGGATTTTTTATAATATTTTTGGAAAGAGTTTTGGCCCCAAACTTGGTATACGTGATCCTTGTATTTTTTTTGGCATGCATAAAAAAATTCAGCTAAAAACTCGAAGTGTACAAGATTTTGTGACCATTTAAAAAAAGTGTCCACATTTCAGACACTTTAATGGCTACTGGCAGCAAACCTGTAAAATCTCAAATGCTCTTTAAGGGGGTGTGAGTTCTCGAGGTTTGATGAGGGATAGGGGGCCAATATAAGGGCCAAGTACCGGCACCATCGCACATTAGGTGCGCACACCCCCCGGCCCCCCCGATCGTCGGAACCCTAATGCCACCGATCAGGTTCTCCGACGATGCTCCGATGATGGTGCCCCGACGAAGAAAAATGTGGCACCAGCACCAGCACATGCCCGAGCCCTGCATGTGCTATCGTAAACCTCGGTCCAGTTCGATCTTAGACTGGGAATGAACTCCATATGCTTAGACTGGGAATGAACTCCGTATGCCTAAGTCAACCCACGAAACGAGCGTGCGGGTACTCAACCGGCCAAAGGGGCGAGATGGGCAAGCCGGGGATCGAACGGGTCCCCCTCTACGTGCTACCGATCCTACTGCCGCAACCCTCAATCTGGTCTGATCTTAGACTGTAAATGAACACCGTATGCCTAAGCCAACCGCCGAAACGAGCGGGCGGGCGAGCGGCCGGGCGGGCATTACGTCGGCCAGAGAGACGGGATGCACAAGCCGTGGATTGATAGGGTGGTAGGTGGGTTTAGGCAAATCTTCATATTTCTACGTGCCAATGCCATTTTTATGGTTGTAAATTCATACAATGTTCCCTTAAGCCTTCACGTGAAGTTTCATGGCAAGACGACTCGTTTTCTATTTTTTATGAGTTTTGAAACTTTTTACGGTTCGAGATTTTTTAAACTTTTTTTGGAAGGATTTTTGGCCCCAAACTTGGTAGAAGTGATCCATGTATTTCTGTTGGCATGCACAAAAAAATTCAGCTTAAAACTCGAAGTGTACAAGATTTTGTGACCATTTGAAAAAGTGTCCCCATTTCAAACACTTTAATGGCTACTTGCAGCAAACCTGTAAAATCTCAAATGCTCTTTAAGGGGGTGTGAGTTCTCGAGGTTTGATGAGGGATAGGGGGCCAATATAAGGGCAAAGTGCCAGCACCCATCGCACATCATGTGCGTACACCCCCATCGGCCCCCCGATCGTCGGAACCCTAATGCCGCCGATCAGGTTCTCCGGTGATGCTCCGGCGATGGTGCCCCAGTGAAGAAAAATGCGGCACCAACACAAGCCCGAGCCCAGCATGTACTACTGCAACCCTCGGTCCGGTCCGATCTTAGATTGGGAATGAACTCCGTATGCTTAGACTGGGAATGAACTCTGTATGCCTAAGTCAACCCATGAAATGAGCGTGCGGGTGCTCAATCGGCCAGAGGGGCGGGATGCGCAAGCCGGGGATCGGCTGTGTCCCCCTCTGGGTGCTGCCAATCCTGCTACCGTAACACTCGGTTCAGTCTGATCTTAGACTGGGAATGAACTTCGTATGCCTAAGCCAACCGACGAAACGAGCGAGCAGGCGGGCGGGCGGGCACTACACCGGCCAGAGAGACGGGATGCGCAAGCCGTGGATCGATAGGGTGGTAGGTGGGTTTAGGCACATCTTCATATTTCTGCATGCCAATCCATTTTTATGGCTTGTAAATTCGTACAATGGTCCCTTAAGCCGTCACGTGAAGTTTCATGGCAAGACGACTCGTTTTTTATTTTTCACGATTTTTGAAACTTTTTGGCGGTTCGAGATTTTTTAAAATTTTTTCAGAAGGAGTTTTGGCCCCAAACATGGTATACGTGATCCTTGTATTTTTTTTGGCAGGCACAAAAAAATTTAGCTTAAAACTCGAAGTGTACAAGATTGTGTGACCATTTGAAAAAAGTGTCCCCATTTCAGAGACTTTAATGGCTACTGGCAGCAAACCTGTAAAATCTCAAATGCTCTTTAAGTGGGTGTGAGTTCTCGAGGTTTGATGAGGGATAAGGGGCCAATATAAGGGTGAAGTACCAGCACCCATCGCACATTATGTGTGTACACCCCCCGGCCCCCCTGATCGCCAGAACCCCAATGCCGTCGGCCAGGTTCTCCGACGATGCTCTGGCGGTGGTGCCCCGAGGAAGAAAAATATGGCACCAGCATATGCCCGAGCCTGGCATGTGCTGCTGCAACCCTCAGTCTGGTCCGATCTTAGACTGGGAATGAACTCTGTATGCTTAGACTAGGAATGAACTCCGTATGCCTAAGTCAATACACGAAACGAGCGTGCGGGCGCTCAGCCGGCCAGAGGGGCAGGATGCGCAAGATGGGGATCGATAGGGGCCCCCTCTGTGTGCTGCCGATCCTGCTACCGGAATCTTTGGTCCGATCTAATCTTAGACTGGGAATGAACTCCGTATGCCTAAGCCAACCAACCAAACGAGCGGGCGGGCGGGCGGGCACTACGCCGGCCAGAGAGACGGGATGCGCAAGCCGTGGATCGATAGGGTGGTAGGTGGGTTTAGGCACATCTTCATATTTCTGTATGCCAATGCCATTTTTATGGTTTGTAAATTCATACAATGGTCCCTTAAGCCTTCACGTGAAGTTTTATGGAAGACGACTTGTTTTTTATTTTTACGATTTTCAAAACTTTTTACGGTTCGAGATTTTTTAAAATTTTTTTGGAAGGATTTTTGGCGCAAAGCTTGGTAGACACGATCCTTGTATTTTTGTTGGCATGCACAAAACATTCAGCTAAAACTCGAAGTGTACAAGATTTTGCGACCATTTGAAAAAAGTGTCCCCATTTCGGACACTTTAATGGCTACTGGCAGCAAACCTGTAAAATCTCAAATGCTCTTTAAAGGGGTGTGAGTTCTCAAGGTTTGATGAGGGATAGGGCCAAAATAAGGGGCAAGTACCAGCACCCATCACACATCATGTGCGCATACCCCCCCGGCCCCCCCGATCACCGGAACCCCAATGCCGCCGGTCAGGTTTTCCAGTGATGCTCCGGCTATGGTGCCCCGACAAAGAAAAATGTGGCTCCAGCACTTGCTCGAGCCCAGCATGTGCTGCCGCAACCCTCGATTCGATCCAATCATAGACTGGGAATGAACAACGTATGCTTAGATTGGGTATGAACTCCGTATGCCTAAGTCAACCCACGAAATGAGCGAGCGGGCACTCAGCCAGCCAGAAGGGTGGGATGCGCAAGCCGAGGATTGGTCGGGTCCCCCTCTGCATGCTGCCGATCCTACTATCGTAACCCTCGGTCCAATCCGATCTTAGACTAGGAATGAACTCAGTATGCCTAAGCCAACCGATGAAACGAGTGAGCGGCCACTACGCCGGCCAGAGAGACATGATGTGCAAGCGGTGGATCGATAGGGTGGTAGGTGGGTTTAGGCACATCTTCATATTTTTGCGTGCCAATGCCATTTTTATGGCTTGTAGATTCATACAATGGTCCCTTAAGCCTTCACGTGAAGTTTCATGCCAAGACAACTCGTTTTATATTTTTCATGATTTTTGAAACTTTTTGCATTCGGGATTTTTTAAAATTTCTTCGGAAGGACTTTTGGTACCAAACTTGGTAGACGTGATCCTTGTATTTTTGTTGGCATGCACAAAAAAATTCAACTAAAAACTCAAAGTGTACAAGATTTTGTGACCATTTGAAAAAAGTGTCCACATTTCAGACACTTTAATGGCTACTTGCAGCAAACCTGTAAAATCTCAAATGCTCTTTAAGGGGGAGTGAGTTCTCGAGGTTTGATGAGGGATAGGGGGCCAATATAAGGGCCAAGTACTAGCACCCATCACACATCATGTGCATACACCCCCCGGCCCCCCGATCGTCGGAACCCCAATGCCGCGTTCAGGTTCTCTGACGATGCTCCGACGATGGTGCCCCGATGAAGAAAAATGCGACAACAACACATGCTCGAGCCCAGCATATGCTGCCACAACCCTTGGTCCGGTTCGATCTTAGATAGGGAATGAACTCCGTATGCTGAGACTGGGAATGAACTCTGTATGCCTATGTCAACCCACGAAACGAGCGTACGGGCACTCAGCCGGCCAGAGGGGCGGGATGCGGAAGTCGAGGATCGGTCGGGTCCCCCTCTGTGTGCTGCCGATCCCGCTGCCACAACCCTCGATCTAGTTCAAAGTTAAACTGGGAATGAACTCCATATGCCTAAGCCAACCAACGAAACGAGCGGGCGGGTGGGCACTACGCTGGCCAAAGAGACGGGATGCGCAAGCCGTGGATCTATAGGGTGGTAGGTGGGTTTAGGCACATCTTCATATTTCTAAGTGCCAATGCCATTTTTATATCTTGTAAATTCATACAATGGTCCCTTAAGCCTTCACGTGAAGTTCCATGGCAAGACGACTCATTTTTTATTTTTCATGATTTTTGAAACTTTTTACGGTTCAGGATTTTTTAAAATTTTTTTGGAAGTAGTTTTGGCCGCAAACTTGGTAGACGTGATCCTTGTTTTTTTGTTGGCATGCACAAAAAAATTCAGTTAAAAACTCGAAGTGTACAAGATTTTGTGACCATTTGAAAAAAGTGTCCCCATTTCAGACACATTAATGGCTACTGGCAGCAAACCTATAAAATCTCAAAGGCTCTTCAAGGGGACATGAGTTCTCGAGGTTTGATGAGGGATAGGGGGCCAATATAAGGGCCAAGAACCAGCACCCTTCACACATCATGTGCGCACACCCCCCCGGCCCCCCGATCATCGGAACCCCAATGCCGCCGGTCAGGTTCTTCGGTGATGCTACGGCGATGGTGCCCCAACGAAGATAAATGCAGCACCGGTACATGCTCGAGCCCAGCATGTGCTGCCACAACACTCGGTCCGGTCCCATCTTAGACTGGGAATGAACTCCATATGCTTAGACTGGGAATGAACTCTGTATGCCTAAGTCAACCCATGAAACGAGCGTGCGGGTGCTCAGCCGGCCAGAGGGGCGGGATGCGTAAGCTGGGGATCGGTCAGGTTTAGGCACATCATCATATTTCTGCATGCCGATGCCATTTTTATGGCGTATAAATTCATACAATGGTCCGTTGAGCCCTCACGTGAAGTTTCCTCGCAAGATGACTCGTTTTCTATTTTTCACAATTTTTGAAACTTTTAGCAGTTTTGGCCGCAAACTTGGTAGACGTGATCCTTGCTTTTTTGTTGGCATGCACAAAAAAATTCAGCCAAAAACTCGAAGTGTACAAGATTTTGTGACCATTTGAAAAAAGTGTCCCCATTTCAGACACTTTAATGGCTACTGGCAGCAAACCTATAAAATCTCAATTGCTCTTTAAGGGGGTGTGAGTTCTTGAGGTTTGATGAGGGATAGGGGGCCAATGTAAGGGCCAAGTACCAGCACCCATCGTACATCATGTGCGCACACCCCCGGCCCCCCGATCGTCGGAACCCCAATGCCATCGGTCAGGTTCTCCAACGATGCTCCGACGATGGTGCCCCGGCGAAGAAAAATGTGGCACCAGCACATGCCCGAGCCCAGCATGTGCTGCCGTAAACCTCGGTCTAGTCTGATCTTAAACTGGGAATGAACTCCGTATGCTTAGACTGGGAATGAACTTCGTATGCCTAAGTCAACCCACGAAACGAGCGTGCGGGCGTTCTGTCGGCCAGAGGGGCGGGATGCGCAAGCCGGGGATCGGTCGGGTCCCCCTTTACGTACTGTCGATCCTGCTACTGTAACCCTCAGTCTGGTTGATCTTAGACTAGGAATGAACTCCGTGTGCCTAAGCCAACCGACGAAACGAGCGGGCGGACGGGTGGGGGGCACTACGCCGGCTAGAGAGACAGGATTTGCAAGCCGTGGATCGATAGGGTGGTAAGTGGGTTTAGCCACATCTTCATATTTCTGCATGCCAATGCCATTTTTATGGCTTGTAAATTCATACAATGGTCCCTTAAGCCTTCACGTGAAGTTTCATGGCAAGATGACTCGCTTTCTATTTTTCATGATTTTTGAAAGTTTTTATGGTTTGGGATTTTTTAAAATTTTTTCAGAAGGAGTTTTGGCCCCAAACTCGGTAGACATGATCCTTGTATTTTTTTTGGCATGCACAAACAAATTCAGCTAAAAACTCGAAGTGTACAAGATTTTGTGACCATTTGAAAAAAGTGTCCCCATTTCAGACACTTTAATGGCTTCTGGCGGCAAACCTGTAAAATCTCAAATGCTCTTTAAGGGGGTGTGAGTTCTCGATGTTTGATGAGGGATAGGGGGCCAATATAAGGGCCAAGAACCAGCACCCATCGCACATCATGTTCGCACACCCCCCAGCCCCCCTATCGGAACCCCAATGCCGCCGGTCAGGTTCTCCGGCGATGCTCTGGCGATGGTGCCCCGGCGAAGAAAAATGCAGCACCAGCACATGCTTGAGCCCAGCATGTGCTGCCACAACCCTCGGTCCAGTCCGATCTTATACTGGGAATGAACTTCGTATGCTTAGATTGGGAATGAACTCCGTATGCCTAAGTCAACCCACGAAACGAGCGTGCGGGCGCTCAGCCGGCCAGAAGGGTGGGATGCGCAAGCAGGGGATCGGCCGGGTCCCCCTTTGCATGCTGCCCATCCTACTGCCGTAACCCTCGATTTGGTCTGGTCATAGACTGGGAATGAACTCCGTATGCCTAAGCCAACCGATGAAACGAGTGGGTGGACGGGCGGGCGGCCAGAGAGGCGGAATACGCAAGCCATGGATCGATAGGGTGGTAGGTGGGTTTGGGCACATCTTCATATTTCTGCATGCCAATGCCATTTTTATGGCTTGTAAATTCATACAATTGTCCCTTAAGCCTTCGTGTGAAGTTTCATTGCAAGATGACTCAATTTCTATTTTTCACGATTTTCAGAACTTTTTACGGTTCGAGATTTTTTAAAATTTTTTTGGTAGGATTTTTGGCCCCAAACTTGGTAGTCATGATCCTTGTATTTGTTTTGGCATGCACAAAAAAATTCAGCTAAAAACTCGAAGTGTACAAGATTTTGTGACCATTTGAAGAAAGTGTCCCCATTTTAGACACTTTAGTAGCTACTCGCAGCAAACTTGTAAAATCTCAATTGCTCTTTAAGGGGGTGTGAGTTCTCGAGGTTTGATGAGGAATAGGGGGCCAATATAACGGCCAAGTACCAGCACCCATCTCACATCATGTGCGCACACCCCCTCGGCCCCCCTGATTGTCGGAACCCCAATGCCGCCGATCAGGTTCTCTGGCGATGCTCCAGCAATGGCGCCCCGGCGAAGAAAAATGCAGCACTAGCACAAGCCCTAGCCCAGTATGTTCTGCCTCAACCCTCGATCTAATCCGATATTAGACTGGGAATGAACTCCGTATGCTTATACTGGGAATGAACTCCGTATGCCTAAGTCAACCCACGAAACGAGCGCGCGGGCGCTCAGCCGGCCAAAAAGGCGGGATGCACAAGCAGGGGATCAGCCGGGTCCCCCTCTGCATGCTGCCCATCCTGCCGCCATAACCCTCGATCTGGTCTGATCATAGACTGGGAATGAACTCCGTATGCCTAAGCCAACCGATGAAACGAGCAGGCGGACGGGTGGACGGGCGGGAACTATGCCGACCAGAGAGGCGGGATATGCAAGCCGTGGATCGATAGGGTGGTAGGTGGGTTTAGGCAGATCTTCATATTTCTACGTGCAAATGCCATTTTTATGGCTTGTAAATTCATACAATGGTCCCTTAAGCCTTCACGTGAAGTTTCATCGGAAGACACTCGTTTTTTATTTTTCACGATTTTCAAAACTTTTTGCGGTTCGAGATTTTTTAAAATTTGTTTGGTCGTATTTTTGGCCCCAAACATGGTAGATGTGATCCTTGTATTTTTGTTGGAATGCACAAAAAAATTCAGCTAAAAACTCGAAGTTTACAAGATTTTGTGAACACTTGAAAATAGTGTGCCCATTTCAGACACTTTAATGGCTACTGGCAGCAAACCTGTAAAATCTCAAATGCTCTTTAAGGGGGTGTGAGTTCTCGAGGTTTGATGAGGGATAGGGGGCCAATATAAGGGCCAAGTACCTGCACCCATCACACATCATGTGCGCACACCCCTCTCGGCCCCCCCGATCGTCGGAACCCCAATGCCGTCGGCCAGGTTCTTCGACAATGCTCCGGCGATGGTGCCCCGGCGAAGAAAAATGTGGCACCAGCACATGATCGAGCCTAGCATGTGCTACCGCAACCCCTGGTCCGGTCCAAACTTAGACTGGGAATGAACTCCGTATGCCTAAGTCAACCCACAAAACAAGCGTGCGGGCGCTCAGCCGACTAAAGGGGCTGGATGCGCAAGCCGGGGATCGGTCGGGTCCCCCTCTGCGTGCTGTCGATCCTGCTATCGCAACCTTTAGTTTGGTCCGATCTTAGACTCGGAATGAACTCCATATACCTAAGCCAACTGATGAAACAAGCGGGCGGGCGGGCGGGCACTACGTTGGCCTGAGAGGCAGGATACGCAAGCCGTGGATCGATAGGGTGGTAGGTGGGATTAGGCACATCTTCATATTTCTATGAGCCAATGCCATTTTTATGGCTTGTAAATTCATACAATGGTCAGATCTTAGATTGGGAATAAACTCCGTATGCCTAAGCCAACTGACGAAATGAACGGCCGGGTAGGCGGGCGGGCACTACGTCGGCCAAAGAGATGGGATGCACAAGCCGTGGATCGATAGGGTGGTAGTTGGGTTTAGGCACATCTTCATAACTCTACATGGCAATACCATTTTTTTGGCTTGTAAATTCATACAATTGCCCTTAGGCCTTCACGTGAAGTTTCATGGCAACACGACTGATTTTTTATTTTTCACGATTTTCAAAACTTTTTGCGGTTCGAGATTTTTTAAACTTTTTTCGAAAGGAGTTTTGGCCCCAAACTTGGTAGTCGTAATCCTTGTATTTTTGTTGGCTTGCATAAAAAAATTCAGCCTAAAAACTCGAAGTGTACAAGATTTTGTGACCATTTGAAAAAAAGTCGTCCCCCATTTCAGAACACTTAGTGGCTACTGGCAGCAAAAACCTGTAAATCTCAAAGCTCTTTAGGGTGTGAGTTCTCGAGGTGTGGTGAGGGGATAGGGGGCCTAATTAAGGGCCAAGTACCAGCACCCATCACACATCATGTGCGCACACCCCCCTGGCCCCCCGATCGTCGGAACCCCAATGTCGCCGGTCAGGTTCTCCGCATGCTCAACGATGGTGCCCCGACGAAGAAAAATGCGGACCAGCACATGCCCGAGCCAAGCATGTGCTACCTAACCCTCGGTCCGGTCCAATCTTAGACTGGGAATGAACTCCGTATGCTTAGATGGAAGAACTTCGTATGCTAGTAACCACTAATGCGAGCGCTACGGCCGAGGGCGGGATGCGCAGCGGGATCAGGGTCGGGCACTGCTAGCATCTGGAAGATTGGCTACCGAAAGAACGGATGCCAAGTGTGGATCGATAGAGGTAGGTGGGTTTAGGCACATCTTCATATTTCTGCATGCCAATGCCATTTTTATGGCTTGTAAATTCATACAATGGTCCCTTAAGCCTTCACGTGAAGTTTGATGGCAAGATGACTCATTTTCTATTTTTCATGATTTTTGAAACTTTTTGCGGTTCGGGGATTTTTTAAAATATTTCAGAAGGCGTTTTGGCCCCAAACTTGGTAGACGTGATCCTTGTATTTTTGTGTTGGTATGCACAAAAAAATTCAGCTAAAAACTCAAAGTGTACACGATTTTGTGACCATTTGAAAAAAGTGTCCCCATTGCGGGACACTTTAATGGCTATGGCAGCAAAGCTATAAAATCTCAAATGCTCTTTAAGGGGTGTGATTCTCAAGGTTTGATGAGGATAGGGGGCCAAGATAAGGGCCAAGTACCAGCACCATCGTACATCTTGTTACCACACCCCCCGGCCCCCTCGATCTCCGGAACCCCAATCCACCGGGTCAAGTTCTCCGGCGATGCTCCGACAATGGTGCCCGGATGAAGAAAAATGCTGCTCCAACACATGCTCGAGCCCAGCATGTGCTATCAAAACCGTCGGTCCGGTCCGATCTTAGACTGGGAATGAACTCCGTATGCTTAGACTGGGAATGAACTTCGTATGCCTAAGTCAACTCACGAACGAGCGTGCGGGTGCTCAGCCAGCCAGAGGGGCGGGATGTGCAAGCCGGGGATCGATCAGGTCCCACTTTGCATCCTACCGATCCTGCTGCCACAACCCTTGGTCCTGTCTAATCCTAGACTAGGAACAAAATCCATATGCCTAAGCCAACCGACGAAACGAGCGGGCGGGCGATTGAGCGGGCACTACGTCGGCCAGAGAGACGGGATACGCATGCCGTGGATTGATAGGGTGGTAGGTGGGTTTAGGCACATCTTCATATTTTTGCGTGCCAATGCCATTTTTATGGCTTGTAAATTCATACAATGATCCCTTAAGCCTTCATGTGAAGTTTCATGGCAAGATGACTTGTTTTTTATTTTTCATGATTTTTGAAACTTTTTACGGTTCAACATTTTGTTAATTTTTTTGGAAGGAGTTTTGGAAACAAACTTGGTAGACGTGATCCTTGTATTTTTGTTGGCATGCACAAAAAAATTCAGCTAAAAACTCAAAGTGTACAAGATTTTGTGACCATTTAAAAAAGTGTCCCCATTTCAGACACTTTAATGGCTACTGGCAGCAAACCTGTAAAATCTCAAATGCTCTTTAAGGGGGTGTGAGTTCTTGAGGTTTGATGAGGGATAGGGGGCCAATATAAGGGCCAAGCACCAGCACCCATTGCACATCATGTGCGCACACTCCCCCCGACCCCCCCGATCGTTGGAACCCCAATGCCGTCGGTTAGGTTCTCCGACGATGCTCCGACGATGGTCCCCTGGTAAAGAAAAATGCGGCACCAACACTTGGCTGAGCCCAGCATGTGCAGCCGCAACCCTCGGTCTGGTCCGATCTTAGATTGGGAATGAACTCCGTATGCTTAGACTGGGAATGAACTCCGTATGCCTAAGTCAACCCACGAAACGAGCGTGCGGGTGCTCAACCGGCCAGAGGGGCAGGATGCACAAGCCGAGGATCGGTCAGGTCCCCCTTTACATGCTGTCGATCGTGCTGCTGCAACCCTCAGTCTGGTCTGATCTTAGAGTGGGAATGAACTCCGTATGCCTAAGCCAACCGACGAAACGAGTGGACGGACGGGTGGGCAGGCACTACCCCGGCCAGAGAGACGGGATGCGCAAGCCGTGGATCGATAGGGTGGTAGGTGGGTTTAGGCACATCTTCATATTTTTGTGTACAAATGCCATTTTTATGGCTTGTAAATTCATACAATGGTCCCTTAAGCCTTGCGTGCCAATGCCATTCGTGGGTTGACTTAGGCATACGGAGTTCATTCCCATTCTAAGGCTTAAGGGACTTAGGCATACGAATGGCATTGGCACGTCAAGGCTTAAGGGACCATTGTATGAATTTACAAGCCATAAAAATGGCATTGGCACGCAGAAATATGAAGATGTGCCTAAACCCACCTACCACCCTATCGATCCATGGCGTGCGCATCCCATCTCTCTGGCTGACGTAGTGCCCACCCGCTCGCCTGCCCGCTCGTTTCGTCGGTTGACTTAGGCATACGGAGTTCATTCCCAGCCTAAGATAAGCTCAGACCAAGGGTTGCGGCAGCAGGATCGGCAGCACGCGGGATCTGCACGCTTGTTTCGTGAGTTGACTTAGGCATATGGAGTTCATTCCCAATCTAAACATACGGAGTTCATTCCCAGTCTAAGATCGGACCAGACCGAGGGTTGTGACAGCACATGCTGGGCTCGGGCATGTGTTGGTGCCACATTTTTCTTCGTCGGGGCACCATCACCGGAGCATCATCGGAGAACCTGACCAGGGGGGCCGGGGGGTGTGTGCACATGATGTGCGATGGGTGCTGGTACTTGGCCCTTATATTGGCCCCCTATCCCTCATCAAACCTCAAGAACTCACACCCCCTTAAAGAGCATTTGAGATTTTATAGGTTTGCTGCTAGTAGCCATTAAAGTGTCTGAAATGGGGACACTTTTTTCAAATGCTAACAAAATCTTGTACACTTTGAGTTTTTGGCTGAATTTTTTTGTGCATGCCAACAAAAATACAAGGATCACGTCCACCAAGTATGGCGCAAAAACAACTTCCGAAAAATTTTAAAAAATCCCAAACCGTAAAAAGTTTCAAAAATCGTGAAAAATAAAAAATGAGTCGTCTTGCCATGAAACTTCACGTCAAGGCTTAAGGGACCATTGTATGAATTTACAAGCCATAAAAATGGCATTGGCACGCAGAAATATGAAGATGTGCCTAAACGCACCTACCACCCTATCGATCCATGGCTTGTGCATCCCGTCTCTCTAGCCGACGCAGTGCCTGCCCGCCCGCTCGTTTCATCGGTTGGCTTAGGCATACGAAGTTCATTCCCAGTCTAAGATCAGATCAGACCGAGGGTTATGGTAGCAGGATCAGTAGCACGTAGAGGGGGACCCGACTGATCCCCGGCTTGCGCATCCCGCCCCTCTGGCCGGTTGAGCACCCGCTTGCTCGTTTCACGGGTTGACTTAGGCAAACGGAGTTCATTACCAGTCTAAGATCGGACAGGACCGAGGGTTGCAGCAGCACATGCTAGGCTCGAGCATGTGTGTTGGTGCCACATTTTTCTTAACCGGGGCACCATCGTCGGAGCATCGCCGGAGAACCTGACCGACGACATTGGGGTTCCGATGATCGTGGGGGCCGACGGGGTGTGCACACATGATGTGCGATGGGTGCTGGTACTTGGCCCTTATATTGGCCCCCTATCCCTCATCAAACCTCAAGAACTCACACCCCATTAAAGAGCATTTGAGATTTTACAGGTTTGCTGCCAGTAGCCATTAAATTGTTCGAAATGGGGACACTTTTTTCAAATGGTCACAAAATCTTGTACACTTCGAGTTTTTAGCTGAATTTTTTTTGCATGCTAACAAAAATACAAGGATCACGTCTGCCAAATTTGGGCCAAAACTTCTTCTGAAAAAACTTTTAAAAAATCCCGTACCATAAAAAGTTTCGAAAATCATGAAAAATAGAAAACGGGTCGTCTTGCCACGAAACTTCATGTGAAGGCTTAAGGGACCATTGTATGAATTTACAAGCCCTAAAAATGGCATTGGCACGTAAAAATATGAAGATGTGCCTAAACCCACCTACCACCTTATCGATCCATGGCTTGCGCATCCCATCTCTCTGGTCGACGTAGTGCCCGCCCGCTTACCGGCCCGATCGTTTCGTCGGTTGACTTAGGCATACGGAGTTCATTCCCAGCCTAAGATAAGCTCAGACCAAGGGTTGCAGCAGCAGGATCGGTAGCACGCAGAGGGGGACTCGATCGATCCCCGACTTGCACATCCCGCCCCTCTGGCCGGTTGAGCACCCGCACGCTTGTTTCGTGAGTTGACTTAGGCATATGGAGTTCATTCCCAATCTAAGCATACGGAGTTCATTCCCAGTCTAAGATCGGACCAGACCGTGGGTTGCGACAGCACATGCTGGGCTCGGGCATGTGTTGGTGCCATATTTTTCTTCGTCGGGGCACCATCATCGGAGCATCGTCGGAGAACCTGACCGGCGATATTAGGGTTCCGGTGATCGGGGGGGCCGGGGGGGTGTGCACACAGGATGTTCGATGGGTGCTGGTACTTGGCCCTTATATTGGCCCCCTATCCCTCATCAAACCTCGGGAACTCACACCCCTTAAAGAGCATTTGAGATATTACAGGTTTACTGCCAGTAGCCATTAAAGTGTCTGAAATGGGGACACTTTTTTCAAATGGTCACAAAATCTTGTACACTTCGAGTTTTTAGCTGAATTTGTTTGTGCATGCCAACAAAAATACAACGATCACGTCTGCCAAGCTTGGGGCCAAAACTCTTTTTGAAAAAATTTTAAAAAATCCCGAACTGTAAAAAGTTTCAAAAATCGTGAAAAATAGAAAACGAGTTGTCTTGCCATTAAACTTCACGCGAAGGCTTAAGGGACCATTTTATGAATTTACAAGCCATAAAAATGGCATTGGCACACAGAAATATGAAAATGTGCCTAAACCCACCTACCACCCTATCGATCCACGGCTTGCGCATCCCGTCTCTCTAGCTGGCGTAGTTTCCACCCGCCCGCCCGCTCATTTCGTCGATTGGCTTAGGCATATGGAGTTCATTCCCAGTCTAAGATTGGACCAGACCGAGGGTAGCGACAGCAGGATCGGTAGCATGCAGAGGGGGACCCGGTCGATCCCTGGTTTGTGCATCCCGCCCCTTTGGTCGGTTGAGCACCCGAATGCTCGTTTCGTGGGTTGACTTAGGCATACGAAGTTCATTCCCAGTCTAAGATCAGACTAGAATGAGGGTTGTAGCAGCACATGCTGGGCTCGGGCATGAGTTGTTGCCGTATTTTTCTTCGTTGGAGCATTGCCGGAGAACTTGACCGGTGGCATTGAGGTTCCGGTGATCGGGGCGGTAAGGGGGGTGTGCGCACATTGATGTGTGATGGTGCTAGTACTTGGCCTTAATTGGCCCCCTATCCCTCATCAAATCTCAAGAACTCACACCCCCTTAAAGAGCATTTGAGATTTTACAGGTTTGCTGCCAGTAGCCATTAAAGTGTCTAAAATGGGGACACTTTCTTAAAATGGTCACAAAATCTTGTACACTTTCGAATTTTTAGCTGAATTTTTTTGTGCATGCAACAAAATACAAGGATCATGTCTACAGTTGGGACCAAAACACCTTCTGAAAAAATTTTAAAAAATCCCGAACCACAAAAAGTTTCAAAAATCATGAAAAATAGAAAACGAGTCGTCTTGCCATGAAACTTCACGTGAAGGCTTAAGGGACCATTTATGAATTTACAAGCCATAAAAATGGCATTGGCACGCAGAAATATGAAGATGTGCCTAAACCCACCTACCACCCTATCGATCTAGGGCTTGCGTATCCCGTCTCTTTGGCCGATGTAGTGCCTGCCCGCCCGTCCGCTCGTTTCATTGGTTGGCTTAGGCTTACGGAGTTCATTCCCAGTCTAAGATTAGACTGGACCAAGGATAACGGTGGCAAGATCGGCAGCATGCAAAGGGTGACCCGACCGATCCCCGGCTTGTGCATCCTACCCCTTGGCCGATTGAGCACCTGCACGCTCGTTTTGTGGGTAGACTTAGGTGTACGGAGTTCATTCGCAGTCTAAGATCAGACCGGACCGAGGGTTGCGGTAGCACATGTTGGGCTCAGGCATGTGTTGGTGCCACATTTTTCTTCATCGGGTCACAATCGTCGGAGAACCTGACCGACGGCATTGGGGTTCCAGCAATCAGGGGGGTCGGGGGGTGTGCGCACATGATGTGCGATGGGTGTTGGTACTTGGCCCTTATATTGGCCCCCTATCCCTCATCAAACCTCGAGAACTCACACCTCCTTAAAGAGGATTTGAGATTTTACAGGTTTGCTGCCAGTAGCCATTAAAGTGTCTGAAATGGGGACACCTTTTTCAAATGGTCGCAAAATCTTGTACACTTCGAGTTTTTAGCTGAATTTTTTTGTGCATGCCAAAAAAAATACAGGGATCATGTCTACCAAGTTTGGGGTCAAAAACCCTTCCGAAAAAATTTTAAAAAATCTCGAACCGTAAAAAATTTTCAAAAATCATGAAAAATAGAAAACGAGTCATCTTGCCATGAAACTTCACGTGAAGGCTTAAGGGACCATTGTATGAATTTACAAGCCATAAAAATGGCTTTGGCACGTAGAAATATGGAGATGTGCCTAAACCCACCTACCACCCTATCGATCCAAGGCTTGCGCATCCCGTCTCTCTGGCCGGCGTAGTGCTCGCCCGCTCGTTTCGTCGGTTGGCTTAGGCATACGGAGTTCATTCCCAATCTAAGATCAGACTGAACTGAGGGTTGTTGTAGCAGGGTCGACAGCACGCAGAGGGGGACCCGACCGATCCCCGGCTTGCACATCCTGCCCTTTTGGCCGATTGAGCACCTGCACGCTCGTTTCGTGGGTTGACTTAGGCATACGAAGTTCATTCTCAGTCTAAGCATACGGTGTTCATCCCAGTCTAATATCGGATTGGACCAAGGGTTACGGCAGCAAATGCTGGGCTTGGGCATGTTTTGGTGTCGCTTTTTTCTTCGTCGGGGCACCATCGCTGGTGCATCGCTGGAGAACCTGACCGACGGCATTGGGGTTCCGACGATCGGGGGGCCAGGGGAGTGTGTGCACAGGATGTGCGATGGGTGCTGGTACTTGGCCCTTATATTGGCCCCCTATCCCTCATCAAACCTTGAGAACTCGCACCCTCTTAAAGAGCAATTCAGAATTTACAGGTTTGCTGCCAGTAGCCATTAAAGTGTCTGAAATGGGGACACTTTTTTCAAATGGTCACAAAATCTTGTACACTTCGAGTTTTTAGCTGTATTTTTTTGTGCATACCAAAAAAAATACAAGGATCACGTCTACCAAGTTTGGAGCCAAAACTCCTTCCAAAAAAATTTAAAAAAGTCCTGAACCGTAAAAAGTTTTAAAAATCGTGACAAATAGAAAACGTGTCGTCTTGCCATGAAACTTCATGTGAAGGCTTAAGGGACCATTGTATGAATTTACAAGCCATAAAAATGGCATTGGCATGCAAAAATATGAAGATGTGCCTAAACCCACCTACCACCCTATCGATCCACGACTTGCGCATCCCGTCTCTCTGGCTGACTTTGTGCCCGCTCGCCCGCCCACCCGCTTGTTTCATCGGTTGGCTTAGGCATACGGAGTTCATTCCCAGTCTAAGATCAGACCAAACTGAGGGTTGTGGTAGCAGGATCGTCAGCACGTAGAGGTGGACCCGACCGATCCCCGGCTTGCACATCTCGCCCTTCTGGCCGATTGAGCACCTGCACGCTCGTTTCATGGGTTGACTTAGGCATACGGAGTTCATTCCCAGTCTAAGCATACGGTGTTCACCCCAGTCTAATATCGGACCGAACCGAGGGTTGTGGTAGCACATGCTGGGCTCGAGCATGTGTTGGTGCCACATTTTTCTTCGTCGAGGCACCATCGTCGGAGCATCGCGAAGAACCTGACCGACGGCATTGTGGTTCCGACAATCGGGGGGGCCGGGGGGGTGTGCGCACATGATGTGCAATGAGTGCTGGTACTTGGCCCTTATATTGGCCCCCTATCCCTCATCAAACCTCAAGAACTCACACCCCCTTAAAGAGCATTTGAGATTTTACAGGTTTGCTCCCAGTAGCCATTAAAGTGTCTGAAATGGGGACACATTTTTTAAATGGTCACAAAATGTTGTACACTTCGAGTTTTTAGCTGAATTTTTTTGTGCATGCCAAAAAAATTACAAGGATCACGTCTACCAAGTTTGGGGCCAAAAATCCTTCCGAAAAAATTTTAAAAAAATCACAACCGTAAAAAGTTTCAAAAATCATGAAAAATAGAAAATGAGTCGTCTTGCCATGAAACTTCACGTGAAGGCTTAAGGGACCATTGTATGAATTTACAAGTGATAAAAATGGCATTTGCATGCAGAAATATGAAGATCTACCTAAACCAACCTACCACCCTATCGATCCACGGCTTGTGCATCCCGTCTCTTTGCTCGGCGTAGTGCCCGCCCGCCCGCTCGTTTTGTCAGTTGGCTTACGCATACGGAGTTCATTCCCAGTCTAGGATCAGACCAAACTGAGGGTTGCGATAGCAGGATTGGTGGCACGCAGAGGGGGACCCGATCGATCCCTGGCTTGCGCATCCTGCCCCTCTGGCCGGTGAGCCCCCGCACGCTCGTTTCATGGGTTGACTTAGGCATACGAAGTTCATTCGCAGTCTAAGTATACGGAGTTCATCCCCAGTCTAAGATCAGATCAGACTGAGGGTTGCGGCAGTACATGCTGGGCTCGAGCATGTGTTGGTGCTGTATTTCTCTTCGTCGGGGCATCGTCATCGGAGCATCGTCAGAGAACCTGACCGACGGTATTGGGGTTCCGACGATCGGGGGGGCCGGTGGGGGGGTGTGCACACATATGTTCGATGGGTGCTGGTACTTGGCCCTTATATTGGCCCCCTATCTCTCATCAAACCTCGAGAACTCACACCCCCTTAAAGAGCATTTGAGATTTTACAGGTTTGCTGCCAGTAGCCATTAAAGTGTCTGAAACGGGGACACTTTTTTCAAATGGTCACAAAATCTTGTACATTTCAAGCTTTTAGCTGAATTTTTTTGTGCATTCCAACAAAAATACAAGGATCATGTCTACCAAGTTTGGGGTGAAAACTCCTTCCGAAAAAATTTTAAAAAATCCCAAACCGTAAAAAGTTTTGAAAATCGTGAAAAATAGAAAACGAGTCATCTTGCCATGAAACTTCACGTGAAAGCTTAAGGGACCATTGTATGAATTTACAAGCCATAAAAATGGCATTGGCATGCAGAAATATGAAGATGTGCCTAAACCCACCTACCATCCTATCGATCCACGGCTTGCGCCTCCCGTCTCTCTCCCGCCCGCTCGTTTCGTCGGTTGGCTTAGGCATATGGAGTTCATTCCCTATCTAAGATTGGACCAGACCAAGGGTTGCGGCAACAGGATTGGCAGCATGTAAAAGGGGACCCGACCGATCCCCGGCTTGCGCATCCCACCCTCGGCCGGCTGAGCACCCGCACGCTCATTTCGTGGTTGACTTAGGCATACGGAGTTCATACCCAGTCTAAGCGTACGAAATTCATTCCCAGTCTAAGATCGGATCAGACCAAGGGTTACAGTAGCACATGCTGGGCTTGAGCATGTGTTGGTGCCGCATTTTTCTTCGTCGAGGCATCATCGTCGAAGCATCGTCGGAGAACCTAACCGGCGACATTGGGGTTCCGGTGATCGGGCGGGTCGGGGGGTTTGCGCACATGATGTGCGATGGGTGCTGGTACTTGGCCCTTATGTTGGCCCCCTATCCCTCATCAAACCTCGAGAACTCACACCCTCTTAAAGAGCATTTGAGATTTTACAGGTTTGCTGCCAGTAGCCACTAAAGTGTCTAAAATGGGGACACTTTTTTCAAATGGTCACAAAATCTTATACACTTCGATTTTTTAGCTGAATTTTTTTATGCATCCCAACAAAAATACAAGGATCACATCTAAAAAGTTTGGGGCCAAAACTCCTTCGAAAAAAATTTTAAAAAATCCCAAACCCCAAAAAGTTTTGAAAATCGTGAAAAATAGAAAACGAGTTGTCTTGCCATGAAACTTCACGTGAAGGCTTAAGGGACCATTGTATGAATTTACAAGCCATAAAAATGGCATTGGCACATAGAAATATGAAGATGTGCCTAAACCCACCTACCACCTTATCGATCCATGGCTTGCGCATCCCGTCTCTCTGGTCGGAGTAGTGCCCGCCCGCCCGCCCTGTTTCATCGGTTGGCTTAGGCATACGGAGTTCATTCCCAGTGTATGATTGAACTGGATCAACGGTTACGATAGCAGGATCGGCAGCATGCAGAGGGGGACCCGATCGATCCCCGACTTGTGCATCCCGCCCCTCTGGTTGGCTGAGTGCCCGCACGCTCATTTCGTGGGTTGACTTAGGCATACGGAATTCATTCCCAGTCTAAGCATATAGATTTCATTCCCAGTCTAAGATCAGATTGGACCAAGGGTTGCGGCAGCACATGCTGGGCTCGGGCACATGCTGGTGTCGCCCGCTCGTTCCATCAGTTGGCTTAGGCATACGTTGTTCATTCCCAGTGTAAGATCAGACCGGACCGATGGTTGCGGCAGCAGGATTGGCAGCACTTAGAGGGGGACCGACCGATCCCCGGCTTGTGCAGCCCGCCCCTCTGGCCGACTGAGCACTCGCACGCTCATTTCGTGGGTGGACTTAGGCATACGGAGTTCATTCCCAGTCTAAGCATACGGAGTTCATTCCCAGCCTAAGATCGGACCGGACCGAGGGTTGCGGCAGCACATGCTGGGCTCGGGCATGTGCTGGTGCCGTATTTTTCTACGTCGGGGCACCATTGTTGGAGCATCATCGGAGAACCTAATTGGCGGCATTAGGGATCCGATGATCGGGGCGGGGGGGTGTGCGCACATGATGTGCAATGGGTGCTGGTACTTGGCCCTTATATTAGCCCCCTATCCCTCATCAACCTCAAGAACTCACACCCCCTGAAAGAGCATTTGAGATTTTATAGGTTTGCTTCCAGTAGCCATTAAACTATCTGAAATGGGGACACTTTTTTCAAATGGTCACAAAATCTTGTACACTTTGAGTTTTTAGCTAAATTTTTTTGTGCATGCCAAAAAAATACAAGGATCACGTCTACCAAGTTTAGGGCTAAGAATCCTTTTGAAAAAATTTTAAAAAATCCCGAACCGTAAAAAGTTTCAAAAATCAGAAAAATTAAGAAACGAGTCTCATCTGCCATTGAAACTTCACATCAAGGGTTAAGGACCATTTTATGAATTTACAGGCCATAAAAATGCATTGGGCATGCAGAAATATGAAGATGTGCCTAAACCCACCTACCACCCTATCGATCCACGACTTGCGCATCCCGTCACTTTGGCACCGACCGTACGTTGCCCGCCTGCCCGCCCGCCTGTCCACTCATTTCGTCGATTCGCTTAGGCATACGGAGTTCATTCCCAGTCTAAGATCAGACCAGATTGAGGGTTGTAGTAGCAGGATCGATAACATGCAGAGGGGGACCTGGTCGATCTCGGCTTTGCATCCCGCCGCTCTGGCCGGCTGAGCGTCTGCAAGCTCGTTTTGTGGGTTGACCTAGGCATACGGAGTTCATTCCCAGTCTAAGCATATTGAGTTCATCCCCAGTCTAAGATCAGACCGGACGAGGTGCGGCAGCACATGCTGCGCTGCGACTGTGTTGCGTACCCGCATTTTCTTCATCGGGGCACCATCGTCGGAGCGTCGTCGGAGAACCTGACCGACGGCATTGGGGTTCCGCCGATCGGGGGGGCCGGGGGGGTGTGCGCACATGATGTGCGATGGGTGCTGGTACTTGGCGCTTATATTGGCCCCCTATCCATCATAAAACCTCGAGAATTCACACCCCCTTAAAGAGCGTTTGAGATTTTATAGGTTTGCTGCTGGTAGCCATTAAAGTGTCTGAAATGGGGACACTTTTTCAAATGGTCACAAAATCTTGTACACTTCGAGTTTTTAGCTGAATTTTTTTTGCATGCCAACAAAAATACAAGTATCACTTCTACCAAGTTTGGGGCCAAAAATTTTCCGAAAAAATTTTAAAAAATCTTGAACCGCAAAAAGTTTCAAAAATCATGAATAATAGAAAACGAGTCGTCTTGCCATGAAACTTCACGTGAAAGCTCAAGGGACCATTGTATGAATTTACAACCCATAAAAATGGCATTGGCACGCAGAAATATGAAGATGTGCCTAAACCCACCTACCACCCTATCGATCCACGGCTTGCGCATCCTGTCACTTTGGCCGACGTAGTGCCCGCCTGCCCACTCGTTTCGTCGGTTGGCTTAGGCATACGGAGTTCATTCCCAGTCTAAGATCAGACCGGATTGAGGGTTGCAGTAGCAGGATCGGTAGCATGCAGAGGGGGACCCGATCGATCCCCGGCTTGCACATCCCACCCCTCTGGCCGGTTGAGCACCCACGTGCTCGTTTCGTATGTTGACTTAGGCATATAGAGTTCATTCCCAGGCTAAGCATATGGAGTTCATTCCCAGTCTAACATCAGACCGGACCAAGGGTTGCGGTAGCACATGCTGGGCTCGGCATGTGCTGGTGCCGCCCGCTCATTCCGTCGGTTGGCTTAGGCATACGTTGTTCATTCCCAGTGTAAGATCAGATCGGACCGATGGTTATGGCAGCAAGATCGGCAGCACGTAGAGGGGGACCCGACTGATCCCCTTCTTGCGCATCCCGACCCTCTGGCCGGCTGAGCGCCCACACGCTCGTTTTGTGGGTTGACTTAGGCATACGGAGTTCATTCCCAGTCTAAGCATATGGAGTTCATTCCCAGTCTAAGATCAGACCGGACCGAGGGTTGCGACAGCACATGCTGGGCTCGAGCATGTGCTGGTGCCGCTTTTTTCTACGTCGGGGCACCATCGTCGGAGCATCACCGGAGAACCTAACTGGCGGCATTGGGGATCCGGTGATCGGGGGGGTCAGGGGGTGTGCGCACATGATGTGTGATGGGTGCTGGTAAAACCTCAAGAACTCACACCCCCTTAAAGAGCATTTGAGATTTTACAGGTTTGCTTTCAGTAGCCATTAAACTGTCTGAAATGGGGACACTTTTTTCAAATGGTCACACAATATTGTACACTTCGAGTTTTTAGCTGAATTTTTTTATGCATGCCAAAAAAAATACAGGGATCACGTATACCAAGTTTAGGGCCAAAAATCCATTTGAAAAAATTTTAAAAAATCCTGAACCGTAAAAAGTTTCAAAAATCATGAAAAATAGAAAACGAGTCGTTTTGCCATGAAACTTCGTGTGAAGGCTTAAGGGACCATTATACGAATTTACGAGCCATAAAAATGGCATTGGCATGCAGAAATATGAAGATGTGCCTAAACCCACCTACCACCCTATCTATCTACGGCTTGCGCATCCCGTCTCTCTGGCCGACGTAGTGCCCACCCGCCCGCCTGCCTACTCATTTCATTGATTGGCTTAGGCATACAGAGTTCATTCCCAGTCTAAGATTGACCAGACTGAGGGTTGCGGTAGCAAGATCGACAGCACGTAGAGGTGGACCCAGTCGATCCCTGGCTTGTGCATCCCGCCCCTCTGGTCGGCTGAGCGCCCGCACTCTCGTTTCATGGGTTAACTTAGGCATACGGAGTTCATTCCCAGTCTAAGCATACGGAGTTCATCCCCAGTCTAAGATCAGACCAGACTGAGGGTTACGTCAGCACATGCTGGGCTTGAGCTTGTGCTGGTGCCGCATTTTTCTTTGTCGGGGCACGATCGCCGGAGCGTCGCCAGAGAACCTGACCGACGGCATTAGGGCTCCGACGATCGGGGGGCCGAGGGGTGTGCGCACATGATGTGCGATGGGTGCTGGTACTTGGCCCTTATATTGGCCCCCTATCCCTCATCAAACCTCGAGAACTCACACCCCCTTAAAGAGCATTTGAGATTTTACAGGTTTGCTGCCAGTAGCAATTAAAGTGTCTGAAATCGGGACACTTTTTTCAAATGGTCACAAAATCTTGTACACTTTGAGTTTTTAGCTGATTTTTTTTGTGCATGCCAACAAAAATACAAGGATCACATCTACCAAGTTTGGGGCCAAATTCCTTCCAAAAAAATTTTAAAAAATTCTGAACCGTAAAAAGTTTCAAAAATCATGAAAAATAAAAAATGAGTCATCTTACCATGAAACTTCACGTGAAGGTCGGGACCATTGTATGAATTTACAAGCCATAAAAATGGCATTGGCACATAGAAATATGAAGATGTGCCTAAACCCACCTACCACCCTATCGATCCACGACTTGTGCATCCCGACTCTCTGGTCGCATAATGCCCGCCCGCCGCCCGTCCGCTCGTTTCGTCGGTTGGCTTAGGCATACGGAGTTCATTCCTAGTCTAAGATCAGACTGGACTGAGGGTTGCAGTAACAAGATCGACAGCATGCAGAGGGGACCCGATCGATCCCCGGCTTGCGCATCCCGCCCCTCTGGCCGGCTGAGCGCCTGCACGCTCGTTTCGTGGGTTGACTAGGCATACGGAGTTCATTCCCAGTCTAAGCATACGGAGTTCTTCCCAGTCTGAGATCGGACCGGACCGAGGGTTGCAGCAGCACATGCTGGGCTTGGGCATGTGCTGGTGCCGCATTTTTGTTCGCCAGGGCACCATCGTCAAAGAATCACCGGAGAACCTGACCGGCGGCATTGGGTTCGGCGGATCTGGGGGCCGGGGGGGTGTGCGCACATGATGTGCGATGGTGCTGGTACTTGGCCCTTATATTGGCCCCCTATCCGTCATCAAACCTTCAGAACTTCACACCCCCTTAAAGAGCATTTGAGATTTTACAGGTTTGCTTCCAGTAGCCATTAAAGTGTCTGAAATGGGGACACTTTTTCAAATGGTCACAAAAATCTCGTACACTTCGAAATTTTTAGCTGAATTTTTTGTGCATGCCAACAAAAATACAAGGATTCAGTGTCTATGAAGTTTGGGGCCAAAACTCTTTGTGAAAAATTTTAAAAAATCCCGAACCGTAAAAAGTTTTAAAATCGTGAAAAATAGGAAATGAGTCGTTCTTGCCATGAAACTTCACGTGAAGGGCTTAAGGGACCACTTGTTTGAATTTACAAGCCATAAAAATGGCATTGGTATGCTAAAATTTGAGATGTGGCTAAAACCCACCTACCACCCTATCGATCCACGGCTTGCACATCTCGTCTCTTGGCCGACGTAAGTGCCCGCCGCTCGCACCCGCTCGTTTCGTTGGTTGGCTTAGGCATACGGAGTTCATTCCCAGTCTAAGACTCCAAGACAGCAGGTTACAGGTAGCAGCGACAGCACGCCATTAAGGTGACCCGGTCGATCCCGGCTTTACGCATCCCGCCCTCTGGCAGACTGAGTGCCCCACGACAATCGTTTCGTGGGTTGACTTAGGCATACGGAGTTTATTCCAGTCTAAGCATACGGAGTTCATCCCCAGTCTAAGATCAGATCGACGAGGGTTGCGGAGCACATGCCGGGCTCACATGTGCTGTGCGCATTTTTTGTCGAGGGCACCATGCGGAGCATCGTCGGAGCAAACTGACCGGTGGTATTGGGGTTCAGTCGATCGGGGGGGCCGGGCGGTGCGCACATTGATGTGTGATGGGCGTGCTGGTACTTGGCCCTTTATATTGGCCCCTATCCCTCTTCAAACCTCAAGAACTCACACCCCCTTAAAGAGCATTTGAGATTTTATAGGTTTGCTGCCAGTAGCCATTAAAGTGTCTGAAATGGGGACACGTTTTTCAAATGGTCACAAAATCTTGTACACTTTGAGTTTCTAGCTGAATTTTTTTGTGCATGCCAACAAGAATACAAGGATCACGTCTACCAAGTTTGGGGCCAAAAATCTTTTTGAAAAAATTTTAAAAAATCCCAAACCGCAAAAAGTTTCCAAAATCATGAAAAATAGAAAACGAGTCGTCTTGCCATGAAACTTCACGTGAAAGCTTAAAGGACCATTGTATGATTTTACAAGCCATAAAAATGGCATTGGCATGCAGAAATATGAAGATGTGCCTAAACCCACCTACCACCCTATCGATCCACGACTTGCGCAGCCCGTCTCTCACCGGCATAGTGCCCGCTCGCCCGCCCTCTGCTCATTTCATTGGTTCGCTTAGGCATACGGAGTTCATTGCTAGTCTAACATTAGACCAAACGAAGGGTTGCGACAGTAGGATTGGTAGCACATAGAGGGGGACCCGGTCGATCCCCGGCTTGTGCGTCCCACCCCTCTGGCCAGTTGAACGCCCGTACGCTCATTTCGTGGGTTGACTTAGGCATACGGAGTTCATTCCCAGTATAAGCATACAGAGTTCATTCCCAGTCTAAGATCGGATAGGACCGAGGGTTGTAACAGCACATGCTAGGCTCAAGCATGTGCTGGGGCCACAATTTTCCTCACTGGGGCACCATAGCCGGAGCATCGTCGGAGAACCTGATCGGCAGCATTGGGGTTCCGGCGATCGGAGGGGCCGGGGGGGTGTGCGCCCATGATGTGTGATGGGTGCTGGTACATGGCCCTTATATTAGCCCCCTATCCCTCATCAAACCTCGAGAACTCACACCCCGTTAAAGAGCATTTGAGATTTTACAGGTTTGCTGCCAGTGGCCATTAAAGTGTCTGAAATGGGGACAATTTTTTCAAATGGTCATAAAATCTTGTACACTTTGAGTTTTTGGCTGAATTGTTTTGTGCAAGCCAACAAAAATACAAAGATCATGTCTACCAAGTTTGGGGCCAAAACTCCTTCCAAAAAAATTTTTAAAAAATCTCGAACCACAAAAAGTTTTAAAAATCGTGAAAAATAGAAAACGAGTCGTCTTGCCATGAAACTTCTCGTGAAGGCTTAAGGGACCATTGTATGAATTTACAAGCCATAAAAATGGCATTGGCATGCAGAAATATGAAGATGTATCTAAACCCACCTGCCACCCTATCGATCCACGGCTTGTGCATCCCGTCTCTCTTATCGACGTAGTGCCCGTCTGCCCGCTTGTTTCTTCGGTTGGCTTAGGCATACAGAGTTCATTCCCAGTCTAAGATCAGACCAAACCTAGGGTTACGATGGCATGATTGGTAGCACGCAGAGGGGGACCCGACCAATCCCTGGCTTGCACATCCCGCCCCTCTTGCCGGTTGAGCACCCGCACGCTCGTTTCATGGGTTAACTTAGGCATACGGAGTTCATTCCCAGTCTCAGCATACGGAGTTCATTCCCAATCTAAGATTGGACTGGACTGAGGGTTGCAGCAGCACATGCTGGGCTCGGGCATGTGCTGGTGCCATATTTTTCTTCGTCGGGGCACCAACGCCAGAGCATCGTCAGAGAACCTAACCGGCGACATTGGGGTTCCGGCGATCGGGGGGGTGTGGGCACATGATGTGCGATGGGTGCTGGTACTTGGCCTCTATATTGGCCCCCTATCCTTCATCAAACCTCAAGAACTCACACCCCCTTGAAGACCACTTGAGACTTTATAGGTTTGCTGCCAGTAGCCATTAAAGTGTCTGAAATGAGGACACTTTTTTCGAATGGTCACAAAATCTTGTACACTTCGAGTTTTTTGCTGAATTTTTTTGTGCATGCCAACCAAAATACAAGGATCACGTCTACCAAGTTTGGGGCCAAAACTCTTTCCGAAAAAATTTTAAAAAATCCCAAACCGCAAAAAGTTTTGAAAATCATGAAAAATAGAAAACGAGTCGTCTTGCCATCAAACTTCACGTGAAGGCTTAAAGGACCATTGTATGAATTTAAAAGGCATAAAAATGGCATTGGCATGCAGAAATATGAGGATGTACCTAAACCCACCTATCATCCTATCGATCCACGGCTTGCGCATCCCGTCTCTCTGGCCGGCGTAGTGCCCGCCCGCTCGTTTCGTCGGTTCTCTTAGGCATATGGAGTTCATTCCCAGTCTAAGATCAGACCAGACCGAGGGTTGCGGTAGCAGGATTGACAGCACATAGAGGGGGACCCGGTTGAACCACGGCTTGCTCAACCCGCCCCTCTGGCCGGTTGAGCAACCGCACGCTTGTTTCATGGGTTGACTTAGGCATACGGAGTTCATTCCCAATTTAAGCATAAGGAGTTCATTCCCAGTCTAAGATCGGATCGGACCCAGGGTTGTGACAGCAAATACTGGGCTCGGGCATGTGCTGGTGTCACATTTTTCTTCAGCGAGGCACCATCACCGGAGCATCGCCGGAAAACCTGAGCGACGGTATTGAGGTTCTGACGAACGGGGGGGCCGGGGGGTGTGCGTACATGATGTGCGATGGGTGCTGGTACTTGGCCCTTATATTGGCCCCCTATCCCTCATCAAACCTCGAGAACTCACACCCCCTTAAAGAGCATTTGAGATTTTACGGTTTTGCTGTCAGTAGTCGTTAAAGTGTCTGAAATGGGACACTTTTTTCAAATGGTCACAAAATCTTATACACTTCGAGTTTTTAGCTAAATTTTTTTGTGCATGCCAACAAAAATACAAGGATCACGTCTACCAAGTTTGGCCCAAAAATCCTTTCGAAAAAATTTTAAAAAATCTCGAAGCGCAAAAAGTTTCAAAAATCGTGAAAAATAGAAAACGAGTCGTCTTGCCATGAAACTTCACGTGAAGGCTTAAGGGACCGTTGTATGAATTTACAGAAAGTAAAAATGGCATTGGCATGCAGAAATATGAAGATGTGCCTAAACCCACCTACCACCCTATCGATCCACAGCTTGCGCATCCCCGTCTCTCTGGCCGGCGTAGTGCCTGCCCGCCCGCCCGCTCATTTCATCGGTTGGCTTAGGCATACGGAGTTCATTCCCAGTCTAAGATTAGACCGGACTGAGGGTTGCGGCAGTAGGATCGGTAGCACGTAGAGGGGGACTTGGCCGATCCCCAGCTTGAGCATCCTACCCCTCTGGCCGGCTGAGCGCCCGCACGCTCATTTCATGGGTTGACTTAGGCATACGGAGTTCATTCCCAGTCTAATAGCGGATCGGACCGAGGGTTACGGCAGCATATGCTGGGCTCGAGCATTTGCCGGTGTCATATTTTTCTTCACCGTGTCACCATCACCGGAGCATCGTCGGAGAACGTGACAGGCGACATTGGGGTTCCGGTGATCGGGGGGGTCAGGGGTGTGTGCGCACATGATGTGCGATGGGTGCGGGTACTTGGCCCTTATATTGGCCCCCTATCCCTCATCAAACCTTGAGAACTCACACTCCATTACAGAGCATTTGAGATGGGGACACTCCATTAAAGCCCTTATATTGGCCCCCTATACAGGTTTGCTGTCAGTAGCCATTAAAGTGTCTGAAATGGGGACACTTTTTTCAAATGGTCACAAAATCTTGTACACTTCGAGTTTTTAGCTGAATTTTTTTGTGCATGCCAAAAAAAATACAAGGATCACGTCTACCAAGTTTAGGGCCAAAACTCCTTCCAAAAAAATTTTAGAAAATCCTGAACATAGGGGAACCCGGTCGATACTCGGCTTGCACATCACGCCCCTCTGGCCGGTTAAGCTCCCGCACGCTCGTTTCGTGGGTTGACTTAGGCATACGAAGTTCATTCCCAGTCTAAGCATACAGAGTTCATTCCCAGTCTAAAATCATACCAGAGCGACAGCACATGCTGGGCTCGGGCATGTGCTAGTGTCACATTTTTCTTCGTCGGGGTACCATCGTCGAAGCATCGTCAGAGAACCTGACCGGCGGCATTGGGGTTCCGACGATCGGGAGGGCCAGGGGGGTGTGCGCAGATGATGTGCAACAGGTGCTGGTATTTGACCCTTATATTGGCCCCCTATCCCTCATCAAACTTCAAGAACTCACACCCCTTTAAAGAGCATTTGAGATTTTACAGGTTTGCTGCTAGTAGCCATTAAAGAGTCTGAAATGGGGACACTTTTTTCAAATGGTCACGAAATCTTGTACACTTCGAGTTTTTAGCTGAATTTTTTTGTGCATGCCAACAAAAATACAGGGATCACGTCTACCATGTTTGGGCCAAAACTCTTTCCGCAAAAAGTTTCAAAAAATCCCGAACCGTAAAAAGTTTCAAAAATCATGAAAAATAGAAAAACGAGTCGTCTTGCCATGAAACTTCACGTGAAGTCTTAAGGGACCATTGTATGAATTTACAAGCCATAAAAATGGCATTGGCACATAGAAATATGAAGATGTGCCTAAACACACTTGCCACCCTATCGATCCACGGCTTGCGCATCCCGTCTCTCTGGCTGACATAGTGCCCGCCCGCCCACTCGTTTTGTTGGTTGGCTTAGGCATACGGAGTTCATTCCCAGTCTAAGATTGGACCGGACCGAGGGTTGCGACAGCGGGATCGATAGCACGCAGAGGGGGACTCGACCGATCCTCGACTTGCGCATCCCGCCCCTCTGGCCGGCTGAGCGCCTGTACGCTCGTTTCGTGGGTTTACTTAGCCATACGGAGTTCATTCCCAGTCTAAGCATACGAAGTTCATTCCTAGTTGAAGATCGGACTGGATCGAGGGTTACGGCAGCACATGCTGGGCTCGGGCATGTGCTGGTGCTGTATTTTTCTTCACCAGGGCACCATCGTCGGAGCATCACTAGAAAACCTGACCGACGTCATTGGGGTTCCGGCGATCGGAGGGGCCGGGGGGTGTGTGCACATGAAGTGCGATGGGTGCTGGTACTTGGCCCTTATATTGGCCCCCTATCCCTCATCAAACCTCAAGAAGTCACACCCCCTTGAAGAGCATTTGAGATTTTACAGGTTTGCTGGCAGTAGCCATTAAAGAGTATGAAATGGGGACACTTTTTTCAAATGGTCACGAAATCTTGTACACTTTAAGTTTTTAGCTGAATTTTTTTGTGCATGCCAACAAAAATACAAGGATCACGTCTACCTAGTTTGGGGCCAAAAATCCTTTCAAAAAAATTATCAAAAATCCCAAACAGTAAAAAGTTTCAAAAATTATGAAAAATAGAAAACAAGTCGTCTTGCCATGAAACTTCACGTGAAGGCTTAAGGGATGATTGTATGAATTTACAAGCAATAAAAATGGCATTGGAATGCAAAAATATGAAGACGTGCCTAAACCCACCTACCACCATATCGATCCACATCTTACGCATCCCTTCTCTCTGGCCGGCATAGTGCTCACCCGCCCGTCTGCCCACTCATTTCGTCAGTTGGCTTAGGCATACAGAGTTCATTCCTAGTCTAAGATCAGACCGGATCGAGGGTTGCGGTAGCAGGATTGGCAGCATGCAGAGGGGGACCCGGCTGATCCCTGACTTGCGCATCCCGCCCCTCTGGACGGCTGAGCGCCCGCACGCTCGTTTCGTCGGTTGACTTGGCATACGGAGTTCATTCCCAGTCTAAGCATACGGAGTTCACTCCCAGTCTAAGATCGGACTGGACTGAGAGTTACGGCAGCACATACTGGGCCCAGGCATGTGCTGGTGCAACATTTTACTTCACCGGGGCACCATCGCCAGAGCATCGCCGGAGAACTTGATCGACGACATTGCGATTTCGACGATCGGGGGGGCCAAGGGGTGTGCGCACATGATGTACAATGGGTGCTGGTACTTGGTGCTTATATTGGCCCCCTATCCCTCATCAAACCTCGAGAACTCACTCCCCCTTAAAGAGCATTTGAGATTTTACAAGTTTGTTGCCAGTAACCATTAAATTGTCTGAAATTGGGACACTTTTTTCAAATGGTCACAAAATCTTGTACACCTCGAGTTTTTACCAGAATTTTTTTGTGCATGCCAACAGAAATACAAGGATCACGTCTACCTAGTTTGGGGCCAAAACTCCTTCCAAAAAAATTTTAAAATATCCCAAAACCACAAAAAGTTTCAAAAATCTTGAAAAATAGAGAATGAGTCTTCTTGCCATGAAACTTCACGTGAAGGCTTAAGGGACCATTGTATGAATTTACAAGCCATAAAAATGGCATTGGCATGCAGAAATTTGAAGATGTGCTAAACCCACCTACCACCCTATCGATCAACGGCTTGCGCTTCCCGTCTCTCTGGCTGGCGTAGTGCCCGCCTGCCCGTTCGCCCGTTCGTTTCCTTAGTTCGCTTATGCATACGGAGTTCATTCCCAGTCTAAGATTGGACCGGAACGAGGGTTACGGCAGCACGCATAGGAGGACCTGGCCGATCCCCGACTTGCGCCTCCCGCCCCTCTGGCTGACTGAGCGCCCGCACGCTCATTTCGTGGGTTGACTTAGGCATACGGAGTTCATTCCCAGTCTAAGATGCGACCAGACCGAGGGTTGCAAAAGCACATGTTGGGCTCAGGAATTTACTGGTGCCACATTTTTCTTCGTCGGGGCATCATCGTCGGAGCATCGTCGGAGAACCTGATCGATGGCATTGGGGTTCCAGCGATCGGGAGGCCCGGGGGGTAGCACATGATGTGCGATGGGTGCTGGTACTTCGCCCTTATATTGGCCCCCTATCCATCATCAATCCTTGAGAACTCACACCCCCTTAAAGAGCATTTGAGATTTTACAGGTTTGCTGCCAGTAGCCATTAAAGTGTCTGAAATGGGGACACTTTTTTCAAATGGTCACAAAATCTTGTACACTTCAAGTTTTTAGCTGAATTTTTTTGTGCATGCCAAAAAAAATACAAGGATCATGTCTACCAAGTTTGGGGTCAAAACTCTTTCCAAAAAATTTTAAAAAATCTCGAACCGTAAAAAGTTTCAAAAATCGTGAAAAATAGAAAACGAGTCGTCTTGCCATGAAACTTTACGTGAAGGCTTAAGGATCATTGTATGAATTTACAAGCCATAAAAATGGCATTGGCATGCAGAAATATGAAGATGTACCTAAACCCACCTACCACCCTATCGATCCACGACTTGCGCATCCCGTCTCTCTGGTCGGCGTAGTGCCCGCCTGCCCGTCCATTTGCCCGCTCGTTTCGTCGGTTGGCTTAGGCATACGGAGTTCATTCCAAGTCTAAGATTAGACCAGACCGAGGGTTGTGGCAGCAGGATCAGCAGCACACAGAGGGGGACTATATCGAATCCCCGGCTTTCGTATCCCGCCCCTCTGGCCGGCTGGGCGACCACACGCTCGTTTCATGGGTTGACTTAGGCATACGGAGTTCATTCCCAGTCTAAGCATATAGAGTTCATTCCCAGTCTAAGATCGGATCGGACCGAGGGTTGCGGCAGCACATGCTGGGCTCGGGCATGCGCTAGTGCCGCATTTTTCTTCGCCGGGGCATTGTCACCGGAGAACCTGACCGGCGGCATTGGGGTTCCGGCGATCGGGGGGGCCGGGGGGTTTGCGCCCGTGATGTACGATGGGTTCTGGTACTTGGACCTTATATTGGCCCCCTATCCCTCACCAAACCTTGAGAACTCACAGCCCCTTAAAGAGCATTTGAGATTTTATAGGTTTGCTGCCAGTAGCAATTAAAGTGTCTATAATGGGGACACTTTTTTCAAATGGTCACAAAATCTTGTACACTTCAAGTTTTTAGCTGAATTTTTTTGTGCATGCCAAAAAAAATACAAGGATCATGTCTACCAAGTTTGGGGCCAAAACATCCTTCCAAAAAAAATTTAAAAAATCTCGAACCGCAAAAAGTTTTGAAAATCATGAAAAATAGAAAACGAGTCATGTTGCAATGAAACTTCATGTGTAGGCTTAAGGGACCATTGTATGAATTTACAAGCCATCAAAATGGCATTGGCATGCAGAAATATCAAGTTGTACCTAAACCAACCTGCCACCCTATCGATCCATGGCATGCGCATCCCGTCTCTCTAGCTGGCATAGTGCCCGCCCGCCAGCCTGCCAGCTTGTTTCGTCAGTTGGCTTAGGCATACGGAGTTCACTCCCAGTCTAAGATCATACCAGACTGAGGATTGTGGTAGCAGGATCAGCAGCACACAGAGGGGGACCCGACTGATCCTCGGCTTGCGCATCCTGCCCCTCTAGCCGGCCGAGCGCCCACACGCTCATTTCGTGGGTCGACTTAGGCCTATAGAGTTCATTCCCAGTCTAAGCATACGTAGTTCATTCCCAGTCTCAGATCGGATCAGACCAAGTGTTGCAGCAACACTTGCTGGGCTTAGGCATGTGCTGGTGCCGCATTTTTCTTCATCGAGGTACCATCGCTAGAGCATCACCGGAGAACCTAACCGGCGGCATTGGGATTCTGATGATCGGGCGGGCCGGGGGTTGTGCACACATGATGTACGATGGGTGCTGGTACTTGGCCCTTATATTGGCCCCCTATCCCTCATCAAACCTCAAGAACTCACACCCCTTTAAAGAGCATTTGAGATTTTACAGGTTTGCTGCCAGTAGCCATTAAAGTGTCTGAAATGGGGACACTTTTTTCAAATGGTCACAAAATCTTGTACACTTTGAGTTTTTAGCTGAATTTTTTTGTGCATGCCAACAAAAATACAAGGATCACGTCTACCAAGTTTGGGGCCAAACTCCTTCCAAAAAAATTTTAAAAAGTTTTGAACCGTAAAAAGTTTCAAAAATCATGAAAAATAGAAAATGAGTCATCTTACCATGAAACTTCACGTGAAGGTCGGGACCATTGTATGAATTTACAAGCCATAAAAATGGCATTGGCACGTAGAAATATGAAGATGTGCCTAAACCCACCTACCACCCTATCGATCCACGGCTTGTGCATCTCGTCTCTCTGGTCAGCATAATGCCTGCCCGCCCGACCGTCCGCTCGTTTCGTCGGTTGGCTTAGGCATACGGAGTTCATTCCTAGTCTAAGATCAGACTGGACTGAGAGTTGCAGTAACAAGATCGACAGCATGCAGAAGAGGACCTGATTGATCCCCGGCTTGCGCATCCCGCCCCTCTGGCTGGCTGAGCGCCTGCACGCTCGTTTCGTGGGTTGACTTAGGCATACGGAGTTCATTCCCAGTCTAACCATACGGAGTTCATTCCCAGTCTGAGATCGAACCGGGACGAGGGTTGCAGCAGCACATGCTGGGCTTGGGCATGTGCTGGTGCCACATTTTTGTTCGTCAGGGCACCATCGTCAGAGAATCACCGGAGAACCTGACCGGCGGCATTGGGGTTCCGACGTTCGGGGGGGTCGGGGGGGTGTGCGCACATGATGTGCGATGGGTGCTGGTACTTGGCCCTTATATTGGCCCCCTATCCATCATCAAACCTTGAGAACTCACACCCCCTTAAAGAGCATTTGAGATTTTACAGGTTTGCTTCCAGTAGCCATTAAAGTGTCTGAAATGGGGACACTTTTTTCAAATGGTCACAAAATCTCGTACACTTCGAAATTTTAGCTGAATTGTTTTGTGCATGCCAACAAAAATACAAGGATCATGTCTATGAAGTTTGGGGCCAAAACTCTTTGTGAAAAGATTTTAAAAAATCCCGAACCGTAAAAAGTTTCAAAAATCGTGAAAAATAGAAAATGAGTCATCTTGCCATGAAACTTCACATGAAGGCTTAAGGGACCATTGTTTGAAATTACAAGCCATAAAAATGGCATTGGTATGTAAAAATATGAAGATGTGCCTAAACCCACCTACCACCCTATCGATCCACGGCTTGCACATCTCATCTCTCTGGCCGACGTAGTGCCCGCCCGCCCGTCCGCCCTCTTGTTTCGTCGGTTGGCTTAGGCATACGGAGTTCATTCCCAGTCTAAGATCGGATCAGACTGAGGGTTGCGGGAGCAGGATCGGCAGCACGTAAAGGGGGACCCGGTCGATCCTCAGCTTACGCATCCCGCCCCTCTGGCCGGTTGAGCGCCCCCACGCTCGTTTCGTGGGTTGACTTAGGCATATGAAGTTCATTCTTAGTCTAAGCATACGAAGTTCATTCCCAGTCTAAGATCGGACCGAGGGTTGCGGTAGCACATGCTGGGCTCAGGCATGTGCTGGTGCTGCATTTTTCTTCGTCGGGGCACCATCGCCGGAGCATCGTCGGAGAACCTGACCGACGGTATTGGGGTTCAGACGATCGGGGGGCCCGGGGGGTGCGCACATGATGTGTGATGGGTGCTGGTACTTGGCCCTTATATTGGCCCCCTATCCCTTTTCAAACCTCAAAAACTCACACCCCCTTAAAGAGCATTTGAGATTTTATAGGTTTGCTGCCAGTAGCCATTAAAGTGTCTGAAACGGGGACACTTTTTTCAAATGGTCACAAAATCTTGTACACTTTGAGTTTCTAGCTGAATTTTTTTGTGCATGCCAACAAGAATACAAGGATCACGTCTACCAAGTTTGGGGCCAAAACTCTTTTTGAAAAACTTTTAAAAAATCCCAAACCACAAAAAGTTTCAAAAATCGTGAAAAATAGAAAACGAGTCGTCTTGCCATGAAACTTCACGTGAAGGATTAAAGGACCATTGTATGAATTTACAAGCCATAAAAATGGCATTGGCACATAGAAATATGAAGATGTGCCTAAGCCCACCTACCACCCTATCGATCCACAGCTTACGCATCCCGTCTCTCTGGCCGGTGTAGTGCCCACCCGCCTGCCCGCCCGCTCGTTTCGTCAGTTGGCTTAGGCATATGGAGTTCATTCCCAACCTAAGATCGGACCGGACATAGGGTTACGGTAGCAGGATCAGCAACACGTAGAGGGGGACCCGATCGATCCCCGGCTTACGCATTTCGCCCGTCTGCCTGGCTGAGCGCCCGCAAGCTCATTTCGTGGGTTGACTTAGGCATACGGAGTTCATTCCCAATCTAAGCATACGGAGTTCATTCCCAGTCTAAGATCGGATCGGACCGAGGGTTGCGATAGCACATGCTGGGCTCAAGCATGTGCTGGTGCTGCATTTTTCTTCGTCGGGGCACCATCGCCGGAGCATCATCGGAGAACCTGACCGGCGGTATTGGGGTTCAGACGATCGGGGGGGCCGGGGGGTGCGCACATGATGTGTGATGGGTGCTGGTACTTGGCCCTTATATTGGCCCCCTATCCCTCTTCAAACCTCAAGAACTCACACCCCCTTAAAGAGCATTTGAGATTTTATAGGTTTGCTGCCAGTAGCCATTAAAGTGTCTGAAATGGGGACACTTTTTTCAAATGGTCACAAAATCTTGTACACTTTGAGTTTCTAGCTGAATTTTTTTGTGCATGCTAACAAGAATACAAGGATCACGTCTACCAAGTTTGGGGCCAAAACTCTTTTTGAAAAACTTTTAAAAAATCCCAAACCACAAAAAGTTTCAAAAATCGTGAAAAATAGAAAACGAGTCGTCTTGCCATGAAACTTCACGTGAAGGATTAAAGGACCATTGTATGAATTTACAAGCCATAAAAATGGCATTGGCACATAGAAATATGAAGATGTGCCTAAGCCCACCTACCACCCTATCGATCCACAGCTTACGCATCCCGTCTCTCTGGCCGGTGTAGTGCCCACCCGCCTGCCCGCCCGCTCGTTTCGTCAGTTGGCTTAGGCATATGGAGTTCATTCCCAACCTAAGATCGGACCGAACATAGGGTTACGGTAGTAGGATCAGCAACACATAGAGGGGGACCCGATCGATCTTCGGCTTACGCATTTCGCCCGTCTGGCTGGCTGAGCGCCCGCAAGCTCATTTCGTGGGTTGACTTAGGCATACGGAGTTCATTCCCAATCTAAGCATACGGAGTTCATTCCCAGTCTAAGATCGGACCGAACCGAGGGTTGCGACAGCACATGCTGGGCTCAGGCATGTGCTGGTGCTGCATTTTTCTTCGTCGGGGCACCATCACCGGAGCATCGTCGGAGAACCTGATCGATGGCATTGGGGTTCCGACGATCGGGGGGACCAAGGGGGTGTGCAGTGGGTGCTGGTACTTGGCCCTTATATTGGCCCCCTATCCCTCATCAATCCTTGAGAACTCACACCCCCTTAAAGAGCATTTGAGATTTTACAGGTTTGCCCGCCAGTAGCCATTAAAGTGTCTGAAATGGGGCACTTTTTTCAAATGGTCACAAAATCTTGTACACTTCGAGTTTTTAGCTGAAGTTTTTTGTGCATGCCAAAAAAAATACAAGGATCACGTCTACCAAGTTTTGGGCCAAAACTCCTTTCAAAAATATTTTAAAAAATCTCGAACCGTAAAAAGTTTCAAAAATTATGAAAAATAGAAAATGAGTTGTCTTGCCATGAAACTTCACGTGAAGGCTTAAGGGACCGTTGTATGAATTTACAAGCCA
>NW_019168048.1:11325048-11405254 GCF_002303985.1 Durio zibethinus
CGGCGTAGTGCCTGCCCACCCGCTGTTTCGTCGGTTGGCTTAGGCATTAACGGAGTTCATTCCCAGTCTAAGATGGGACTGGACTGAGGGTCACGGCAGTACATGCTGGGTCCGGGCATGTGCTGGTGCTGCATTTTTCTTCGTCGGGGCACCATCGCCGGAGAACCTGACCGACAGCATTGGTGGTTCCGGCGATCGAGGGGGCCAGGGGGGTGTGCGCACATGATATGTTCGATAGGTGCTGTACTTGGCACTGTATATTGGCCCCTATCCATCATCAAACCTTGAGACTCACACCCCTTAAAGAGCATTTGAGATTTTACAGGTTTCCTGCCAGTAGCCATTAAGTGACTGAAATGGGGACCATTTTTTCAAATGGTTCACAAAAGCTTGTACACTTCGGTTTTTAGCTGAAATTTTTTTATCATGCCAACAAAAATACAAGGATATATCTACCAATTTGGGGCCACAACTCCTTCCGAATAAATTTTAAAAATCCAAACCTCAAAAAGTTTCAAAAATAATGAAAAATAGAAAATGAGTCGTCTTGCCATGAAACTTCATGTGAAGGCTTGAGGGACCATTGTAGGAATTTACAAGCCATAAAAATGGCATTGGCACATAGAAATATGATGATGTGCCTAATCCCACCTACCACCCTATCGATCCACGGCTGGCGCATCCCGTCTCTCTGGCGGAGTATGCCCGCCCGCCCGCCCTCGTTTTCATCGGTTGCTTTAGGCATACGGAGTTTCATTTCCAGTGTATTTGATTGAACTGGACTCACGGTTACGATAGCAGGATCGGCAGCATGCAAAGGGGGACCGATCGATCCCGACATTGTGCATCCCGCCCTGGTTGGCTGAGTGCCCGCACGCTCATTTCGTGGGTTGACTTAGGCATACGGAATTCATTCCCAGTCTAAGCATATAGATTTCATTCCCAGTCTAAGAATCAGATTGGACCAAGGGTTGCGGCAGCACATGCTGGCTCGGGCACATGCTGGTGTCGCCCTCGTTCCATCAGTTGGGCTTAGGCATACGTTGTTCATTCCCAGTGTAAGATCAGACCGGACCGATGGTTGCGGCAGCAGATTGGCAGCACTTAGAGGGGGACCGACGATCCCCGGCTTGTGCAGCCCGCCCCTCTGGCCGCTGAGCACTCGCACGCTCATATTTCGTGGGTGGACTTAGGCATACGGAGTTCATTCATCTCAGCCATACATACGGAGTTCATTCCCAGCCTAAGATTCGGACCGGACCGAGGGTTGCGGCAGCACATGCTGGGCTCGGGCATGTGCTGGTGCCGTATTTTCTACGTCGGGGCACCATTGTTGGAGCATCACGGAGAAAACCTAACTGGCGGCATTAGGGATCCGATGATCGGGGGGTGTGCGCACATGATGTGGCAATGGGTGCTGGTACTTGGCCCTTATTTGAGCCCCCCGTATCCTCATGCAAATCTCAAAGAACTCACACCCCCCTGAAAAGAGCATTTTGAAGATTTTATAGGTTTGCTTTTCCGAGTAGCCATTAAACTGTCTGAAATGGGGACACTTTTTTCAATGGTCACAAAATCTTTTACACTTTGAGTTTTTAAGCTAAATTTTTTTGTTGCATGCCCAAAAAAATTACAAGGATCACGTCTACCAAGTTTGGGGCTAGAATCCTTTTGAAAAAATTTAAAAATCCCGAACCGTAAAAAGCTTTCAAAAATCATGAAAAAATTAGAAAACGAGTCCATCTCGCCATGAAACTTCACGATCAAGGGGCTAAGGACCCATTGTATGAATTTACAGGCCATAAAAATGGCATGGATGCAGAAATGATGAAATGGGCCTAAACCCACCTACCACCCTATCGATCCACGGACTGCGCATCCCGTCACTTTGGCCGGAAGTTAGTGCCCGCCTGCCCGCCTCGCCTGTCCACTCATTTCGTCGGTTCGCTTAGGCATACGGAGTTCATTCCCAGTCTAAGATCAGACCAGATTGAGGGTTGTAGTAGCAGGATCGATAACATGTAGAGGGGGACCTGGTCGATCCCGGCTTTGCATCCCGCCGCTCTGGCCGGCTGAGATCCGCAGGCTCGTTTCGTGGGTTGACCTAGGCATACGGAGTTCATTCCCAGTCTAAGCATACGGAGTTCATCCCCAGTCTAAGATCAGACCGGACCGAGGGTTGCGGCAGCACATGCTGGGCTCGGACTTGTGTTGGTACCGCATTTTTCTTCATCGGGGCACCATCGTCGGAGCGTCGCCGGAGAACCTGACCGACGGCATTGGGGTTCCGGCGATCGGGGGGGCCGGGGGAGGTGTGCGCACATGATGTGCGATGGGTGCTGGTACTTGGCGCTTATATTGGCCCCCTATCCATCATAAAACCTCGAGAATTCACACCCCCTTAAAGAGCGTTTGAGATTTTATAGGTTTGCTGTTGGTAGCCATTAAAGTGTCTGAAATGGGGACACTTTTTCAAATGGTCACAAAATCTTGTACACTTCGAGTTTTTAGCTGAATTTTTTTTGCATGCCAACAAAAATACAAGGATCACTTCTACCAAGTTTGGGGCCAAAAATTTTTTCGAAAAAATTTTTAAAAAATCTTGAACCGCAAAAAGTTTTCAAAAATCATGAATAATAGAAAAACGATCGTCTTTGCCATGAAACTTCACGTGGAAAGCTCAAGGACCATTGTAATGAATTTACAAGCCATAAAAATGGAATTGGCACGCAGAATATATGAAGATGTGCCTAAACCCACCTACCACCTATCGATCCACGGCTTGCGCATCCTGTCACTTTGGCCGAGTAGTGCCCGCCTGCCCCACTCGTTTCGTCGGTTGGCTTAGGCATACGGAGTTCATTCCCAGTCTAAGATCAGACCGGATTGAGGGTTGCAGTAGCAAGATCGGGTAGCATGCAGAGGGGGACCCGACCATCCCGGCTTGCACATCCCACCCCTCTGGCCGGTTGACACCCACGTGCTCGTTTCGTATGTTGACTTAGCATATAGAGTTCATTCCCAGGCTAAGCATATGGGTTCATTCCCAGTCTAACATCAGACCGGGACCAAGGGTGCGGTAGCACATGCTGGGCTCGGGGCATGTGCTGGTGCCGCCCGCTCATTCGTCGGTGCTTAGCATTACGTTGTTCATTCCCAGGTAAATCAGATCGGACGATGGTTATGCAGCAAGATGGCAGCACGTAGAGGGGGGACCCGACTGATCCCCTTCTTGCGCCATCCCCGACCCTCTGGCCGCTGAGCGCCCACACGCTCGTTTTGTGGTGACTTTAGGCATACGGAGTTCATTCCCAGTCTAAGCATATGGAGTTCATTCCCAGTCTAAGATCAGACCGGACCGAGGGTTGCGACAGCACATGCTGGGCTCGAGCATGTGCTGGTGCCGTATTTTTCTACGTCGGGGCACCATCGTCGGAGCATCACCGGAGAACCTAACTGGCGGCATTGGGGATCCGGTGATCGGGGGGTCAGGGGTGTGCGCACATGATGTGTGATGGGTGCTGGTAAAACCTCAAGAACTCACACCCCCTTAAAGAGCATTTGAGATTTTACAGGTTTGCTTTCAGTAGCCATTAAACTGTCTGAAATGGGGACACTTTTTTCAAATGGTCACACAATATTGTACACTTCGAGTTTTTAGCTGAATTTTTTTGTGCATGCCAAAAAAAATACAGGGATCACGTCTACCAAGTTTAGGGCCAAAAATCCATTTGAAAAAATTTTAAAAAATCCCGAACCGTAAAAAGTTTCAAAAATCATGAAAAATAGAAAACGAGTCGTTTTGCCATGAAACTTCGTGTGAAGGCTTAAGGGACCATTATACGAATTTACGAGCCATAAAAATGGCATTGGCATGCAGAAATATGAAGATGTGCCTAAACCCACCTACCACCTTATCTATCTACGGCTTGCGCATCCCGTCTCTCTGGCCGGCGTAGTGCCCGCCCGCCCGCCTGCCTACTCATTTCATTGGTTGGCTTAGGCATACGGAGTTCATTCCCAGTCTAAGATTGACCAGACTGAGGGTTGCGGTAGCAAGATCGACAGCACACAGAGGTGGACCCGGTTGATCCCTGGCTTGTGCATCCCGCCCCTCTAGTCGGCTGAGCGCCCGCACTCTCGTTTCATGGGTTAACTTAGGCATACAGAGTTCATTCCCAGTCTAAGCATACGGAGTTCATCCCCAGTCTAAGATCAGACCAGACTGAGGGTTACGGTAGCACATGCTGGGCTTGAGCTTGTGCTGGTGCCGCATTTTTCTTTGTCGGGGCACGATCGCCGGAGCGTCACCAGAGAACCTAACCGACGGCATTGGGGTTCCGACGATCGGGGGGCCGAGGGGTGTGCGCACATGATGTGCGATGGGTGCTGGTACTTGGCCCTTATATTGGCCCCCTATCCCTCATCAAACCTCGAGAACTCACACCCCCTTAAAGAGCATTTGAGATTTTACAGGTTTGCTGCCAGTAGCCATTAAAGTGTCTGAAATCGGGACACTTTTTTCAAATGGTTACAAAATCTTGTACACTTTGAGTTTTTAGCTGAATTTTTTTGTGCATGCCAACAAAAATACAAGGATCACATCTACCAAGTTTGGGGCCAAATTCCTTCCAAAAAAATTTTAAAAAATTCTGAACCGTAAAAAGTTTAAAAAATCGTGAAAAATAAAAAATGAGTCATCTTACCATGAAACTTCACGTGAAGGTCGGGACCATTGTATGAATTTACAAGCCATAAAAATGGCATTGGCACATAGAAATATGAAGATGTGCTTAAGCCCACCTACCACCCTATCGATCCACGGCTTGTGCATCCCGACTCTCTGGTCGGTATAATGCCCGCCCGCCCGTCCGCTCGTTTCGTCGGTTGGCTTAGGCATACGGAGTTCATTCCTAGTCTAAGATCAGACTGGACTGAGGGTTGCAGTAACAAGATCGACAGCATGCAGAGGGGGACCCGATCGATCCCCGGCTTGCGCATCCCGCCCCTCTGGCCGGCTGAGCGCCTGCACGCTCGTTTCGTGGGTTGACTTAGGCATACGGAGTTCATTCCCAGTCTAAGCATACGGAGTTCATTCCCAGTCTGAGATCGGACCGGACCGAGGGTTGCAGCAGCACATGCTGGGCTTGGGCATGTGCTGGTGCCGCATTTTTGTTCGCCAGGGCACCATCGTCAAAGAATCACCGGAGAACCTGACCGGCGGCATTGGGGTTCCGGCGATCTGGGGGGCCGGGGGGGTGTGCGCACATGATGTGCGATGGGTGCTGGTACTTGGCCCTTATATTGGCCCCCTATCCGTCATCAAACCTTGAGAACTCACACCCCCTTAAAGAGCATTTGAGATTTTACAGGTTTGCTTCCAGTAGCCATTAAAGTGTCTGAAATGGGGACACTTTTTTCAAATGGTCACAAAATCTCGTACACTTCGAAATTTTAGCTGAATTTTTTTGTGCATGGCAACAAAAATTACAAAGGATCATGTCTATGAAGTTTGGGGCCAAAACTCTTTTGTGAAAAGATTTTAAAAAATCCCGAACCGTAAAAAGTTTCAAAAATCGTGAAAAATAGAAAATGAGTCATCTTGCCATGAAACTTCACGTGAAGGCTTAAGGGACCATTGTTTGAATTTACAAGCCATAAAAATGGCATTGGTATGTAAAAATATGAAGATGTGCCTAAACCCACCTACCACCCTATCGATCCACGGCTTGCACATCTCGTCTCTTTGGCCGACGTAGTGCCCGCCCGCTCGTCCGCCCGCTCGTTTCGTCGGTTGGCTTAGGCATACGGAGTTCATTCCCGGTCTAAGATCGGATCGGACCGAGGGTTACGGGAGCAGGATCAGCAGCACATAAAGGGGGACCTGGTCCGATCCTCGGCTTACGCATCCCGCCCCTCTGGCCAGCTGAGTGCCCCCACGCTCGTTTCGTGGGTTGACTTAGGCATATGAAGTTCATTCTTAGTCTAAGCATACGGAGTTCATTCCCAGTCTAAGATCGGATCGGACCGAGGGTTGTGGTAGCACATGCTGGGCTCAGGCATGTGCTGGTGCTACATTTTTCTTCATCGGGGCACCATCGCCGGAGCATCGTCGGAGAACCTGATCGGTGGTATTGGGGTTCAGACGATCGGGGGGGCCGGGGGGTGCGCACATGATGTGTGATGGGTGCTGGTACTTGGCCCTTATATTGGCCCCCTATCCCTCTTCAAACCTCAAGAACTCACACCCCCTTAAAGAGCATTTGAGATTTTATAGGTTTGCTGCCAGTAGCCATTAAAGTGTCTGAAATGGGGACACTTTTTTCAAATGGTCACAAAATCTTGTACACTTTGAGTTTCTAGCTGAATTTTTTTGTGCATGCCAACAAGAATACAAGGATCACGTTTACCAAGTTTGGGGCCAAAAATCTTTTTGAAAAAATTTTTAAAAATCCCAAACCGCAAAAAGTTTCCAAAATCATGAAAAATAGAAAACGAGTCGTCTTGCCATGAAACTTCACGTGAAAGCTTAAAGGACCATTGTATGATTTTACAAGCCATAAAAATGGCATTGGCATGCAGAAATATGAAGATATGCCTAAACCCACCTACCACGCTATCGATCCACGACTTGCGCAGCCCGTCTCTCACCGGCATAGTGGCCGCTCGCCCGCCCTCTGCTCATTTCATTGGTTCGCTTAGGCATACGGAGTTCATTCCTAGTCTAACATTAGACCAAACCAAGGGTTGCGACAATAGGATTGGCAGCACATAGAGGGGGACCCGGTCGATCCCCGGCTTGTGCGTCCCACCCCTCTGGCCAGTTGAACTCCCGTACGCTCATTTCGTGGGTTGAATTAGGCATACGGAGTTCATTCCCAGTATAAGCATACAGAGTTCATTCCCAGTCTAAGATCGGACAGGACCGAGGGTTGCAACAGCACATGCTAGGCTCAAGCATGTGCTGGTGCCACAATTTTCCTCACCGGGGCACCATAGCCAGAGCATCGTCGGAGAACCAGATCGGTAGCATTGGGGTTCCGGCGATCGAAGGGGCCGGGGGGGTGTGCGCACATGATGTGTGATGGGTGCTGGTACATGGCCCTTATATTAGCCCCCTATCCCTCATCAAACCTCGAGAACTCACACCCCGTTAAAGAGCATTTGAGATTTTACAGGTTTGCTGCCAGTGGCCATTAAAGTGTCTGAAATGGGGACAATTTTTTCAAATGGTCACAAAATCTTGTACACTTTGAGTTTTTGGCTGAATTGTTTTGTGCAAGCCAACAAAAATACAAAGATCATGTCTACCAAGTTTGGGGCCAAAACTCCTTCCAAAAAAATTTTTAAAAAATCTCGAACCGCAAAAAGTTTTGAAAATCGTGAAAAATAGAAAACGAGTCGTCTTGCCATGAAACTTCTCGTGAAGGCTTAAGGGACCATTGTATGAATTTACAAGCCATAAAAATGGCATTGGCATGCAGAAATATGAAGATGTATCTAAACCCACCTGCCACCCTATCGGTCCACGGCTTGCGCATCCCGTCTCTCTTGTCGACGTAGTGCCCGTCCGCCCGCTTGTTTCTTCGGTTGGCTTAGGCATACAGAGTTCATTCCCAGTCTAAGATCAGACCAAACCTAGGGTTACGATAGCATGATTGGTAGCACGCAGAGGGGGACCCGACCAATCCCCGGCTTGCACATCCCGCCCCTCTTACCGGTTGAGCACCCGCACGCTCGTTTCATGGGTTAACTTAGGCATACAGAGTTCATTCCCAGTCTCAGCATACGGAGTTCATTCCCAATCTAAGATCGGACTAGACTGAGGGTTGCGGCAGCACATGCTAGGCTCGGGCATGTGCTGGTGCCATATTTTTCTTCGCCGGGGCACCAACCCCAGAGCATCGTCAGAGAACCTAACCGGTGACATTGGGGTTCCGGCGATCGGGGGGGTGTGGGCACATGATGTGCGATGGGTGCTGGTACTTGGCCTCTATATTGGCCCCCTATCCTTCATCAAACCTCAAGAACTCACACCCCCTTGAAGACCACTTGAGACTTTATAGGTTTGCTGCCAGTAGCCATTAAAGTGTCTGAAATGAGGACACTTTTTTCGAATGGTCACAAAATCTTGTACACTTCGAGTTTTTCGCTGAATTTTTTTGTGCATGCCAACCAAAATACAAGGATCACGTCTACCAAGTTTGGGGCCAAAACTCCTTCCGAAAAAATTTTAAAAAATCCCAAACCGCAAAAAGTTTTGAAAATCATGAAAAATAAAAAATTAGTCGTCTTGCCATCAAACTTCACGTGAAGGCTTAAAGGACCATTGTATGAATTTACAAGCCATAAAAATGGCATTGGCATGTAGAAATATGAGGATGTACCTAAACCCACCTATCACCCTATCGATCCACGGCTTGCGCATCCCGTCTCTCTGGCCGACGTAGTGCCCGCCCGCTCGTTTCGTCGGTTCTCTTAGGCATATGGAGTTCATTCCCAGTCTAAGATCAGACCAGACCGAGGGTTGAGGTAGCAGGATCGACAGCACGCAGAGGGGGACCCGGTTGATCCCCGGCTTGCTCAACCCGCCCCTCTGGCCGGTTGAGCAACCGCACGCTTGTTTCATGGGTTGACTTAGGCATACGGAGTTCATTCCCAATTTAAGCATAAGGAGTTCATTCCCAGTCTAAGATCGGATCGGACCCAAGGTTGTGACAGCAGATGCTAGGCTCGGGCATGTGCTGGTGTCACATTTTTCTTCACCGAGGCACCATCACCGGAGCATCGCCGGAAAACCTGAGCAACGGTATTGAGGTTCTGACGAACGGGGGGGGGCCGGGGGGTGTGCGTACATGATGTGCGATGGGTGCTGGTACTTGGCCCTTATATTGGCCCCCTATCCCTCATCAAACCTCGAGAACTCACACCCCCTTAAAGAGCATTTGAGATTTTACGGTTTTACTGCCAGTAGTCGTTAAAGTGTCTGAAATGGGACACTTTTTTCAAATGGTCACAAAATCTTATACACTTTGAGTTTTTAGCTAAATTTTTTTGTGCATGCCAACAAAAATACAAGGATCACGTCTACCAAGTTTGGCCCAAAAATCCTTTCGAAAAAATTTTAAAAAATCTCGAAGCGCAAAAAGTTTCAAAAATCGTGAAAAATAGAAAACGAGTCGTCTTGCCATGAAACTTCACGTGAAGGCTTAAGGGACCATTGTATGAATTTACAGAAAGTAAAAATGGCATTGGCACGCAGAAATATGAAGATGTGCCTAAACCCACCTACCACCCTATCGATCCACAGCTTGCGCATCCCCGTCTCTCTGGCCGGCGTAGTGCCTGCCCGTCCGCCCGCTCATTTCATCGGTTGGCTTAGGCATACGGAGTTCATTCCCAGTCTAAGATCAGACCGGACTGAGGGGTTGCCAGCAGTAGGATCGGTAGCACGAGTAGAGGGGGATGGCCGATCCCCAGCTTGAGCATTCCTTACCCCTTCTGGCCTGCCTGAGCGGCCCGGCACGCTCATAATTCATGGGTTTGACTTAGGATACGGAGTCATTCCCAGTCTAAAGCGGATCGGACCGAGGGTTACGGCAGCATATGCTGGGGCCGAGCATTTGCCGGTGTTTCATATTTTTCTTCACCGTGTCACCATTTTCACCGGAGCCATGTCGGAGAACGTGACAGGCGACATGGGGTTCCGGTGATCGGGGGTCAGGGGTGTGTGCGCACATGATGTGCGATGGGTGCGGGTACTTGGCCCTTATATTGGCCCCCTATCCCTCATCAAACCTTGAGAACTCACACTCCATTACAGAGCATTTGAGATGGGGACACTCCATTAAAGCCCTTATATTGGCCCCCTATACAGGTTTGCTGTCAGTAGCCATTAAAGTGTCTGAAATGGGGACACTTTTTTCAAATGGTCACAAAATCTTGTACACTTCGAGTTTTTAGCTGAATTTTTTTGTGCATGCCAAAAAAAATACAAGGATCACGTCTACCAAGTTTGGGGCCAAAACTCCTTCCAAAAAAATTTTAGAAAATCCCGAACATAGGGCGACCCGGTCGATACTCGGCTTGCACATCACGCCCCTCTGGCCGGCTAAGCTCCCGCACGCTCGTTTCGTGGGTTGACTTAGGCATACGAAGTTCATTCCCAGTCTAAGCATACAGAGTTCATTCCCAGTCTAAAATCATACCAGAGCGACAGCACATGCTGGGCTCGGGCATGTGCTAGTGTCACATTTTTCTTCGTCGGGGCACCATCGTCGAAGCATCGCCAGAGAACCTGACCGGCGGCATTGGGGTTCCGGCGATCGGGGGGGCCAGGGGGTGTGCGCAGATGATGTGCAATGGGTGCTGGTATTTGACCCTTATATTGGCCCCCTATCCCTCATCAAACTTCAAGAACTCACACCCCTTTAAAGAGCATTTGAGATTTTACAGGTTTGCTGCTAGTAGCCATTAAAGAGTCTAAAATGGGGACACTTTTTTCAAATGGTCACGAAATCTTGTACACTTCGAGTTTTTAGCAGAATTTTTTTGTGCATGCCAACAAAAATACAGGGATCACGTCTACCATGTTTGGGCCAAAACTCTTTCCGCAAAAAGTTTCAAAAAATCCCGAACCGTAAAAAGTTTCAAAAAATCATGAAAAATAGAAAAACGAGTCGTCTTGCATGAAACTTCACGTGAAGTCTTAAGGGACCATTGTATGAATTTACAAGCCATAAAATGGCATTGGCACATAGAAATATGAAGATGTGCCTAACACACTTGCCACCCTATCGATCCACGGCTTGCGCATCCGTCTCTCTGGCTGACATAGTGCCCGCCCGCCCACTCGTTTTGTTGGTTGGCTTAGGCATACGGAGTTCATTCCCAGTCTATAGATTGGACCGGACCGAGGGTTGCGACAGCGGGATCGATAGCACGCAGAGGGGACTCGACCGATCCTCGACTTGCGCATCCCGCCCCTCTGGCCGGCTGAGCCGCCTGTACGCTCGTTTCGTGGGTTTACTTAGCCATACGGAGTTCATTCCCAGTCTAAGCATACGAAGTTCATTCCTAGTTGAAGATCGGACTGGATCGAGGGTTACGGCAGCACATGCTGGGCTCCAGTGCTGGTGCTGTATTTCTTCACCAGGGCACCATCGTCGGAGCATCACTAGAAAACCTGACCGACGTCATTGGGGTTCCGGCGATCGGAGGGGCCGGGGGGTGGTGTGCACATGAAGTGCGATGGGTGCTGGTACTTGGCCCTTATATTGGCCCCTATCCCTCATCAAACCTCAAGAAGTCACACCCCCTTGAAGAGCATTTGAGATTTTACAGGTTTGCTGGCAGTAGCCATTAAAGAGTATGAAATGGGGACACTTTTTTCAAATGGTCACGAAATCTTGTACACTTTAAGTTTTTAGCTGAATTTTTTTGTGCATGCCAACAAAATACAAGGATCACGTCTACCTAGTTTGGGGCCAAAAATCCTTTCAAAAAAATTATCAAAAATCCCAAACAGTAAAAAGTTTCAAAAATTATGAAAAATAGAAAACAAGTCGTCTTGCCATGAAACTTCACGTGAAGGCTTAAGGGATGATTGTATGAATTTACAAGCAATAAAAATGGCATTGGAATGCAAAAATATGAAGACGTGCCTAAACCCACCTACCACCATATCGATCCACATCTTGCATCCTTCTCTCTGGCCGGCATAGTGCTCACCCGCCCGTCTGCCCACTCATTTCGTCAGTTGGCTTAGGCATACAGAGTTCATTCCCAGTCTAAGATCAGACCGGATCGAGGGTTGCGGTAGCAGGATTGGCAGCATGCAGAGGGGGACCCGGCTGATCCCCGACTTGCGCATCCCGCCCCTCTGGCCGGCTGAGCGCCCGCACGCTCGTTTCGTCGGTTGACTTGGCATACGGAGTTCATTCCCAGTCTAAGCATATGGAGTTCACTCCCAGTCTAAGATCAGACTGGACTGAGAGTTACGGCAGCACATACTGGGCTCGGGCATGTGCTGGTGCAACATTTTACTTCACCGGGGCACCATCGCCAGAGCATCGCCAGAGAACTTGATCGACGACATTACGATTTCGACGATCGGGGGGGCCAGGGGGTGTGCGCACATGATGTACGATGGGTGCTGGTACTTGGTGCTTATATTGGCCCCCTATCCCTCATCAAACCTCGAGAACTCACTCCCCCTTAAAGAGCATTTGAGATTTTACAAGTTTGTTGCCAGTAACCATTAAAGTGTCTGAAATTGGGACACTTTTTTCAAATGGTCACAAAATCTTGTACACCTCGAGTTTTTACCAGAATTTTTTTGTGCATGCCAACAGAAAATACAAGGATCACGTCTACCTAGTTTGGGGCCAAAACTCCTTCCAAAAAAATTTTAAAAATCCCAAACCACAAAAAGTTTCAAAAATCTTGAAAAATAGAGAATGAGTCTTCTTGCCATGAAACTTCACGTGAAGGCTTAAGGGACCATTGTATGAATTTACAAGCCATAAAAATGGCATTGGCATGCAGAAATTTGAAGATGTGCTAAACCCACCTACCACCCTATCGATCAACGGCTTGCGCTTCCCGTCTCTCTGGCTGGCGTAGTGTCCGCCTGCCCGTTCGCCCATTCGTTTCCTTAGTTCGCTTATGCATACGGAGTTCATTCCCAGTCTAAGATTGGACTGGACCGAGGGTTACAGCAACAGGATCGGCAGCACGCATAGGGGGACCTGGCCGATCCCTGACTTGCGCCTCCCGCCCCTCTGGCCGACTGAGCGCCCGCACGCTCATTTCGTGGGTTGACTTAGGCATACGGAGTTCATTCCCAGTCTAAGATGCGACCAGACCGAGGGTTGCAAAAGCACATGTTGGGCTCAGGAATTTACTGGTGCCACATTTTTCTTCGTCGGGGCATCATCGTCGGAGCATCGTCGGAGAACCTGATCGATGGCATTGGGGTTGCAGCGATCGGGGGGCCCGGGGGTTGGCACATGATGTGCGATGGGTGCTGGTACTTAGCCCTTATATTGGCCCCCTATCCATCATCAATCCTTGAGAACTCACACCCCCTTAAAGAGCATTTGAGATTTTACAGGTTTGCTGCCAGTAGCCATTAAAGTGTCTGAAATGGGGACACTTTTTTCAAATGGTCACAAAATCTTGTACACTTCAAGTTTTTAGCTGAATTTTTTTGTGCATGCCAAAAAAAATACAAGGATCATGTCTACCAAGTTTGGGGTCAAAACTCTTTCCGAAAAAATTTTAAAAAATCTCGAACCGTAAAAAGTTTCAAAAATCGTGAAAAATAGAAAACGAGTCGTCTTGCCATTAAACTTTACGTGAAGGCTTAAGGATCATTGTATGAATTTACAAGCCATAAAAATGGCATTGGCATGCAGAAATATGAAGATGTACCTAAACCCACCTACCACCCTATCGATCCACGACTTGCGCATCCCGTCTCTCTGGTGGCGGCGTAGTGCCCGCCTGCCGCCATTTGCCCGCTCGTTTCGTCGGTTGCTTAGGCATACGGAGTGTCATTCCAAGTCTAAGATTAGACCAGACGAGGGTTGTGGCAGCAGGATCACCACACCGAGAGGGGGACTATATCGAATCCCCGGCTTCCGTATCCCGCCCCTCTGGCCGGCTGGGCGACCACACGCTCGTTTCATGGGTTGACTTAGGCATACGGAGTTCATTCCCAGTCTAAGCATATAGAGTTCATTCCCAGTCTAAGATCGGACCGGACCGAGGGTTGCGGCAGCACATGCTGGGCTCGGGCATGCGCTAGTGCCGCATTTTTCTTCGTCGGGGCATTGTCACCGGAGAACCTGACCGGCGGCATTGGGGTTCCGCGATCGGGGGGGTCAGGGGGTTTGCGCCCGTGATGTACGATGGGTTCTGGTACTTGGCCCTTATATTGGCCCCCTATCCCTCACCAAACCTTGAGAACTCACAGCCCCTTAAAGAGCATTTGAGATTTTATAGGTTTGCTGCCAGTAGCCATTAAAGTGTCTATAATGGGGACACTTTTTTCAAATGGTCACAAAATCTTGTACACTTCAAGTTTTTAGCTGAATTTTTTTGTGCATGCCAAAAAAAGTACAAGGATCATGTCTACCAAGTTTGGGGCCAAAACATCCTTCCAAAAAAAATTTAAAAAATCTCGAACCGCAAAAAGTTTTGAAAATCATGAAAAATAGAAAACGAGTCATCTTGCAATGAAACTTCATGTGTAGGCTTAAGGGACCATTGTATGAATTTACAAGCCATAAAAATGGCTTTGGCATGCAGAAATATCAAGTTGTACCTAAACCAACCTGCCACCCTATCGATCCATGGCATGCGCATCCCGTCTCTCTAGCTGGCGTAGTGCCCGCCCGCCCGCCTGCCAGCTCGTTTCGCCAGTTGGCTTAGGCATACGGAGTTCACTCCCAGTCTAAGATCAGACCAGATGAGGGTTGTGGCAGTAGGATCAGCAGCACACAGAGGGGGACCCGACTGATCCTCGGCTTGCGCATCCTGCCCCTCTAGCCGGCCGAGCGCCCACACGCTCGTTTCGTGGGTCGACTTAGGCCTATAGAGTTCATTCCCAGTCTAAGCATACGTAGTTCATTCCCAGTCTAAGATCGGATCAGACCAAGTGTTGCGGCAACACTTGCTGGGCTCAGGCATGTGCTGGTGCCGCATTTTTCTTCATCGAGGTACCATCGCTAGAGCATCACCGGAGAACCTAACCGGCGGCATTGGGGTTCTGATGATCGGGCGGGCCGGGGGTTGTGCGCACATGATGTACGATGTGCTGGTACTTGGCCCTTATATTGGCCCCCTATCCCTCATCAAACCTCAAGAACTCACACCCCTTTAAAGAGCATTTGAGATTTTACAGGTTTGCTGCCAGTAGCCATTAAAGTGTCTGAAATGGGGACACTTTTTTCAAATGGTCACAAAATCTTGTACACTTTGAGTTTTTAGCTGAATTTTTTTGTGCATGCCAACAAAAAATACAAGGATCACGTCTACCAAGTTTGGGGCCAAACTCCTTCCAAAAAAATTTTAAAAAGTTTTGAACCGTAAAAAGTTTCAAAAATCGTGAAAAATAGAAAAATGAGTCATCTTACCATGAAACTTCACGTGAAGGTCGGACCATTGTATGAATTTACAAGCCATAAAAATGGCATTGGCACGTAGAAATATGAAGATGTGCCTAAACCCACCTACCACCCTATCGATCCGACGGCTTGTGCATCCCCATCTCTCTGGTCAGCATAATGCGCGCCCGCCCGACGTCCGCTCGTTTCGTCGGTTGGCTTAGGCATACGGAGTTCATTCCTAGTCTAAGATCAGACTGGACTGAGAGTTGCAGTAACAAGATCGACAGCATGCAAAGGAGGACCTGATTGATCCCCGGCTGAGGCATCCCGCCCCTCTGGCAGGCTGAGCGCCTGCACGCTCGTTTCGTGTGTTGACTTAGGCATACGGAGTTCATTCCCAGTCTAACCATACGGAGTTCATTCCCAGTCTGAGATCGAACCAGGCCGAGGGTTGCAGCAGCACATGCTGGGCTTGGGCATGTGCTGGTGCCACATTTTTGTTCGCCAGGGCACCATCGTCAGAGAATCACCGGAGAACCTGACCGGCGGCATTTGGGTTTCGGCGTTCGGGGGGGTCGGGGGGGTGTGCGCACATGATGTACGATGGGTGCTGGTACTTGGCCCTTATATTGGCCCCCTATCCATCATCAAACCTTGAGAACTCACACCCCCTTAAAGAGCATTTGAGATTTTACAGGTTTGCTTCCAGTAGCCATTAAAGTGTCTGAAATGGGGACACTTTTTTCAAATGGTCACAAAATCTTGTACACTTCGAAATTTTAGCTGAATTGTTTTGTGCATGCCAACAAAAATACAAGGATCATGTATATGAAGTTTGGGGCCAAAACTCTTTGTGAAAAGATTTTAAAAAATCCCGAACCGTAAAAAGTTTCAAAAATCATGAAAAATAGAAAATGAGTCATCTTGCCATGAAACTTCACATGAAGGCTTAAGGGACCATTGTTTGAATTTACAAGCCATAAAAATGGCATTGGTATGTAAAAATATGAAGATGTGCCTAAACCCACCTACCACCCTATCGATCCACGGCTTGCACATCTCATCTCTCTGGCCGACGTAGTGCCCGCCCGCCCATCCGCCCGCTTGTTTCGTCGGTTGGCTTAGGCATACGGAGTTCATTCCCAGTCTAAGATCGGATCAGACCGAGGGTTGCGGGAGCAGGATCGGCAGCACATAAAGGGGGACCTGGTCGATCCTCAGCTTACCCATCCCGCCCCTCTGGCCGGCTGAGCGCCCCCACGCTCGTTTCGTGGGTTGACTTAGGCATATGAAGTTCATTCTTAGTCTAAGCATACGAAGTTCATTCCCAGTCTAAGATCGAACCGAGGGTTGCGGTAGCACATGCTGGGCTCAGGCATCTGCTGGTGCTGCATTTTTCTTCGTCGGGCACCATCGCCGGAGCATCGTCGGAGAACCTGACGGCGGTATTGGGTCAGACGATCGGGGGCCGGGGGGTGCGCACATGAGTGTGATGGGTGCTGGTACTTGGCCCTTATATTGGCCCCCTATCCCTTTTCAAACCTCAAGAACTCACACCGCCTTAAAGAGCATTTGAGATTTTATAGGTTTGCTGCCAGTAGCCATTAAAGTGTCTGAAACGGGGGACACTTTTTTCAAATGGTCACAAAATCTTGTACACTTTGAGTTCTAGCTGAATTTTTTTGTGCATGCCAACAAGAATACAAGGATCACGTCTACCAAGTTTGGGGCCAAAACTCTTTTTGAAAAACTTTTAAAAAATCCCAAACCACAAAAAGTTTCAAAAATCGTGAAAAATAGAAAACGAGTCGTCTTGCCATGAAACTTCACGTGAAGGATTAAAGGACCATTGTATGAATTTACAAGCCATAAAAATGGCATTGGCACATAGAAATATGAAGATGTGCCTAAGCCCACCTACCACCCTATCGATCCACAGCTTACGCATCCCGTCTCTCTGGCCGGTGTAGTGCCCACCCGCCCGCCCGCCCGCTCGTTTCGTCAGTGGCTTAGGCATATGGAGTCATTCCCAACCTAAGATCGAACCGGGACATAGGGTACGGTAGGCAGGATCAGCAACATGTAGAGGGGACCCGATCGATCCCCGGCTTACGCATTTCGCCCGTCTGCCTGGCTGAGCGCCCGCAACCTCATTTCGTGGGTTGACTTAGGCATACGGAGTTCATTCCAATCTAAGCATGCGGAGTTCATTCCCAGTCTAAGATCGGACCAGACCGAGGGTTGCGATAGCACATGCTGGGCTCAGGCATGTGCTGGTGCTGCATTTTTCTTCGTCGGGGCACCATCGCCGGAGCATCGTCGGAGAACCTGACCGGCGGTATTGGGGTTCAGACGATCGGGGGGGCCGGAGGGTGCGCACATGATGTGTGATGGGTGCTGGTACTTGGCCCTTATATTGGCCCCCTATCCCTTTTCAAACCTCAAGAACTCACACCCCCTTAAAGAGCATTTGAGATTTTATAGGTTTGCTGCCAGTAGCCATTAAAGTGTCTGAAACGGGGACACTTTTTTCAAATGGTCACAAAATCTTGTACACTTTGAGTTTCTAGCTGAATTTTTTTGTGCATGCCAACAAGAATACAAGGATCACGTCTACCAAGTTTGGGGCCAAAACTCTTTTTGAAAAACTTTTAAAAAATCCCAAACCACAAAAAGTTTCAAAAATCGTGAAAAATAGAAAACGAGTCGTCTTGCCATGAAACTTCACGTGAAGGATTAAAGGACCATTGTATGAATTTACAAGCCATAAAAATGGCATTGGCACATAGAAATATGAAGATGTGCCTAAGCCCACCTACCACCCTATCGATCCACAGCTTACGCATCCCGTCTCTCTGGCCGGTGTAGTGCCCACCCCCCGCCCGCCCGCTCGTTTCGTCAGTTGGCTTAGGCATATGGAGTTCATTCCCAACCTAAGATCGAACCGGACATAGGGTTACGGTAGCAGGATCAGCAACATGTAGAGGGGGACCCGATCGATCCCCGGCTTACGCATTTCGCCCGTCTGCCTGGCTGAGCGCCCGCAAGCTCATTTCGTGGGTTGACTTAGGCATACGGAGTTCATTCCCAATCTAAGCATACGGAGTTCATTCCCAGTCTAAGATCGGACCGGACCGAGGGTTGCGATAGCACATGCTGGGCTCAGGCATGTGCTGGTGCTGCATTTTTCTTCGTCGGGGCACCATCGCCGGAGCATCGTCGGAGAACCTGACCGGCGGTATTGGGGTTCAGACGATCGGGAGGGCCGGGGGGTGCGCACATGATGTGTGATGGGTGCTGGTACTTGGCCCTTATATTGGCCCCCTATCCCTCTTCAAACCTCAAGAACTCACACCCCCTTAAAGAGCATTTGAGATTTTATAGGTTTGCTGCCAGTAGCCATTAAAGTGTCTGAAATGGGGACACTTTTTTCAAATGGTCACAAAATCTTGTACACTTTGAGTTTCTAGCTGAATTTTTTTGTGCATGCCAACAAGAATACAAGGATCACGTCTACCAAGTTTGGGGCCAAAACTCTTTTTGAAAAACTTTTAAAAAATCCCAAACCACAAAAAGTTTCAAAAATCGTGAAAAATAGAAAACGAGTCGTCTTGCCATGAAACTTCACGTGAAGGATTAAAGGACCATTGTATGAATTTACAAGCCATAAAAATGGCATTGGCACATAGAAATATGAAGATGTGCCTAAGCCCACCTACCACCCTATCGATCCACGGCTTACGCATCCCGTCTCTCTGGCCAGTGCAGTGCCCACCCGCCCGCCCGCCCGCTCGTTTCGTCAGTTGGCTTAGGCATATGGAGTTCATTCCCAACCTAAGATCGGACCGGACATAGGGTTACGGTAGCAGGATCAGCAACACATAGAGGGGGACCCGATCGATCCTCGGCTTACGCATTTCGCCCGTCTGGCTGGCTGAGCGCCCGCAAGCTCATTTCGTGGGTTGACTTAGGCATACGGAGTTCATTCCCAATCTAAGCATACGGAGTTCATTCCCAGTCTAAGATCGGACCAGACCGAGGGTTGCGACAGCACATGCTGGGCTCAGGCATGTGCTGGTGCTGCATTTTTCTTCGTCGGGGCACCATCGCCGGAGCATCGTCGGAGAACCTGGTCGATGGCATTGGGGTTCCGACGATCGGGGGGACCAAGGGGGTGTGCGGTGGGTGCTGGTACTTGGCCCTTATATTGGCCCCCTATCCCTCATCAAACCTTGAGAACTCACACCCCCTTAAAGAGCATTTGAGATTTTACAGGTTTGCTGCCAGTAGCCATTAAAGTGTCTGAAATGGGGCACTTTTTTCAAATGGTCAAAAATCTTGTACACTTCGAGTTTTTAGCTGAAGTTTTTTGTGCATGCCAACAAAAATACAAGGATCACATCTACCAAGTTTTGGGCCAAAACTCCTTTCAAAAAAATTTTAAAAAATCCCGAACCGTAAAAAGTTTCGAAAATTATGAAAAATAGAAAATGAGTTGTCTTGCCATGAAACTTCACGTGAAGGCTTAAGGGACCGTTGTATGAATTTACAAGCCATAAAAATGGCATTGGCATGTAGAAATATGAAGATGTGCCTAAACCCACCTACCACCCTATCGATCCACAGCTTGCACATCCCGTCTCTTTGGCCGGCGTAGTGCCCGCCCGCCCGCCCTCCCGCTCGCTTCGTCGGTTAGCTTAGGCATACAAAGTTCATTCCTAGTCTAAGATCGGACCAGACCGAGGGCTGTGGCAGCAGGATCGACAGCACGGGGAGGGGACCAAGCTGATCCCCAGCTTGCGCATCCTGCCCCTTTGGCCTGCTGAGCACCCACACGCTCGTTTCGTGGGTTGACTTAGGCATACGGAGTTCATTCCCAGTCTAAGATCAGACCAGACCGAGGGTTGTGCAGCACATGCTTTCCTATGGCATGTGTTGGCGTCGCATTTTTCATTGCCGGGGCATCACCGGAGAACCTGACCGGCGGTATTGAGGTTCCGACGATCAGGGGGGCCGGGGTGGGTGTGCGCACATGATGTGTGATGGGTGCTGGTACTTGGCCCTTATATTGGCCCCCTATCCCTCATCAAACCTCAAGAACTCACACCCCTTTAAAGAGCAATTAAGATTTTACAGGTTTTCTACCAGTAGCCATTAATGTGTCTGAAATGGCAACACTTTTTTCAAATGGTCAGAAAATCTTGTACACTTTGAGTTTTTTGCTGAATTTTTTTGTGCATGCCAACAAAAAAACAAGGATCACGTCTACCAAGTTTGGGGCCAAAAATCTTTCCGAAAAAATTTTAAAAAATCCAAACCCCAAAAAGTTTAAAAAATCGTGAAAAATAGAAAAGGAGTCGTCTTGCCATGAAACTTCATGTGAAGCCTTAAGGGACCATTGTATGAATTTACAAGCCATAAAAATGGCATTGGCATGCAGAACTATGAAGATGTGCCTAAACCCACCTACCATCCTATCGATCCACGGCTTGCGCATCCCGTCTCTTTGGCCGACGTAGTGCCCGCCCACCCGTCCGCCCGCTCGTTTCGTCAGTTGGCTTAGGCATACGGAGTTCATTCCCAATCTAAGATCGGATCGGACTGAGGGTTGCCGTAACAGGATCGGCAGGACGTAGAGGGGGACCTGGCCGATCCCCGGCTTGTGCATCTCGCCCCTCTGGCCGGCTGAGCACCCGCACGCTTGTTTCGTGGGTTGACTTAGGCATGCGGAGTTCATTCCCAATATAAGATCAGACCAGACCGAGGGTTGCAACAGCACATGCTGGGCTCGAGCATGTGTTGGTGCCACATTTTTCTTCACCGGGGCACCATCGCAGGAGCCTCGTCGGAGAGCTTGAGCAGCGACATTGAGGTTTCTGCATTCGGGGGGGTCGGGGGGTGTGCGCACATGATGTGCGATGGGTGCTGGTACTTGGCCCTTATATTGGTCCCCTATCCCTCATCAAACCTCGAAGACTCACACCCCCTTAAAGAGCATTTGAGATTTTATAGGTTTGCTGCCAATAGCCATTAAAGTGTCTGAAATGGGGACATTTTTTTCAAATGGTCCCAAAATCTTGTACAGTTTGAGTTTTTAGCTGAATTTTTTTGTGCATCCCAACAAAAAAACAAGGATTACGTCTACCAAGTTTGGGGCCAAAAATCCTTCCGAAAAAATTTTAAAAAATCCCAAACCGCAAAAAGTTTCAAAAATCGTGAAAAATAGAAAATGAGTTGTCTTGCCATGAAACTTCATGTGAAGGCTTAAGGGACCATTGTATGAATTTACAAGCCATAAAAATGGCATTGGCTCGTAGAACTATGAAGATGTGCCAAAACCCACCTACCACACTATCGATGCACGGCTTGCGCATCCTGTCACTCTGGCCGATGTAGTGCCCGCCCGCCCGCTCATTTCATCGGTTGGCTTAGGCATACGGAGTTCATTCCCAGTTTGGCGCCGCATTTTTCTTCGCCAGGGCATCACCGGAGATCCTGACCGGCGGCATTAGGGTTCCGACGATCGGGGGGTGTGCACACATGATGTGTGATGGGTGCTGGAACTTGGCCCTTTTATTGGCCTCATATCCTTCATCAAACCCCAAGAACTCACTCCCCCTTAAAGAGCATTTGAGATTTTACAGGTTTTCTACCAGTAGCCATTAATGTGTCTGAAATGGCGATAATTTTTTCAAATGGTTAGAAAATCTTGTACACTTCGAGTTTTTTGCTGAATTTTTTTGTGCATGCCAACAAAAAAAAAGGATCACGTCTACCAAGTCTGGGGCCAAAAATCCTTCCAAAAAAATTTTAAAAAATCACGAACCGTAAAAAGTTTCAAAAATCATGAAAAATAGAAAAGGAGTCGTCTTGCCATGAAACTTCATGTGAAGGCTTAAGGGACCATTGTATGAATTTACAAGCCATAAAAATGGCATTGGCACGTAGAACTATGAAGATGTGCCTAAACCCACCTACTACCCTATCGATCCACAGCTTGCGCATCCCGTCACTCTGGCCGGCGTAGTGCCCGCCCGCCCGTCCACTCGTTTCGTCGGTTGGCTTAGGCATACGGAGTTCATTCCCAGTCTAAGATCAGACCAGACTGACGGTTAAGGTAACAGGATCGGTAGCAAATAGAGAGGGACCCAACCAATCCCCGGCTTGCGCATCCCGCCCTCTGGCCGGCTGAGCACCCACACGCTCTTTTCGTGGGTTGACTTAGGCATACAGAGTTCATTCCCAGTCTAAGCATACGCAGTTCATTCCCAGTCTAAGATCGGACCAGACCGAGGGTTGCGACAGCACATTCTGGGCTTGGGCATATGTTGGTGTCGCATTTTTCTTCGCCTGGGCACCATCGTCGGAGCATCGTCGGAGAACCTACCCGACGACATTGGGGTTCCGACGATCGGGGGGGCCGGGAGGAGCTGTGCGCACATGATGTGCGATGGGTGCTGGTACTTGGCCCTTATATTGGCCCCCTATCCCTCATCAAACCTCCAGAACTCACACCCCCTTAAAGAGCATTTGAGATTTTACATGTTTGCTGCCAGTAGCCATTAAAGTGTCTGAAATGGGGACACTTTTTTGAAATGGTCACAAAATCTTGTACGCTTCGAGTTTTTAGCTGAATTTTTTTGTGCATGCCAACAAAAATACAAGGGTCATGTCTACCAAGTTTGTTGCCAAAAATCCTTTTGAAAAAATTTTAAAAAATCCCGAACCGTAAAAACTTTCAAAAATCATGAAAAATAGAAAATGAGTCGTCTTGCCATGGACCTTCACGTGAAGGATTAAGGGACAATTGTATGAATTTACAAGCCACAAAAATGGCATTGGCATGTAGAAATATGAATATGTGCCTAAACCCACCTACCACCCTATCGATCCACAGCTTGCGCATCCCGTCTCTCTGGCTGATGTAGTGCCCACCCTTCTGCCCGGTCGCTCATTTCGTCGGTTGGCTTAGGCATACGGAGTTCATTCCCAGTCTGAGATTAGACTAGATCGAGGGTTGCAGCAGCAGGATCGACAGCACTAGAGGGAGACCCGATCGATCCCTGGCTTACGCATCCTGCCCCTCTGGCCGACTGAGCACCCGCACGCTCATTTCATGGGTTGACTTAGGCATACGGAGTTCATTCCCAGTCTAAGATCAGAACGGACCGAGGGTTACGGCAGCACATGATGGGCTCGAGCATGTGTTGGTGCCGTATTTTTCTTGCCAGGGCACCATCGCCGGAGCATCACCGGAGCATCGTCGGAAAACCTGACCGAAGTCATTGGGGTTCGACGATCGTGGGGGCCGGGGGGAGTGTGCGCACATGATGTGCGATGGGTGCTGGTACTTGGCCCTTATATTGGCCCCCTATCCCTCATCAAACCTTGAGAACTCACACCCTCTTAAAGAGCATTTGAGATTTTACAGGTTTGCTGCCAGTAGCCATTAAAGTGTCTGAAAATGGGGACACGTTTTTCAAATGGTCACAAAATCTTGTACACTTCGAGTTTTTAGCCAAATTTGTTTTTGCATGCCAACAAAAGTACAAGGATCACATCTACCAAGTTTGGGGCCAAAACTCCTTCCAAAAAAATTTTAAAAAATCCCGAACGGTAAAAAGTTTCAAAAATCGTGAAAAATAGAAAAGGAGTCGTCTTGCCAAGAAACTTCATGTGAAGGCCTAAAGGACCATTGTATGAATTTACAAGCCATAAAAATGGCATTGGCGCATAGAAATATGAAGATGTACCTAAACCCACCTACCACCCTATCGATCCACGGCTTGTGCATCCCGTCTCTCTAGCCGACGTAGTGCCCGCCCGCCCGCTCGTTTTGTCGGTTGGCTTAGGCATACATAGTTTATTCGCAGTCTAAGTTTAGTCCAGATCGAGGGTTGCAGTAGCAGGATCAGTAGCACGTAGAGGGGGACCCGACCGATCCTAGGCTTGCGCATCCCACCCCTCTGGCCGGTTGAGCACCCGTACGCTCGTTTCATGGGTTGACTTAGGCATACGGAGTTCATTCCCAGTCTAAGCATATGGAGTTCATTCCCAGTCTAAGATCAAATTGGATCGAGGGTTACAACAGCACCTGCTGGGCTCGGGCATGTGTTGGTGTCACATTTTTCTTTACCGGGGCACTATCGCCGGAGAACCTGACCGATGGCTTTGGGGTTCCGACGATCGGGGGGCCGGGGGGTGTGCGCACATGATGTGCGATGGTGCTGGTACTTGGCCCTTATATTGGCCCCCTATCCCTCATCAAACCTCGAGAACTCACACCCCCTTAAAGAGCATTTGAGATTTTATAGGTTTGCTACCAGTAGCCACTAAAGTGTCTGAAATGGGGACACTTTTTTCAAATGATCACAAAATCTTGTACACTTCAAGTTTTTAGCTGAATTGTTTTGTGCATGCCAAAAAAATACAAGGATCACGTCTACCAAGTTTGGGGCCAAAACTCCTTCCAAAAAAACTTTAAAAAATCTTGAACTGCAAAAAGTTTCAAAAGTCATGAAAAATAGAAAACGAGTCGTCTTGCCATGAAACTTCACGTGAAGGCTTAAGGGACCATTGTATGAATTTACAAGCCATAAAAATTGCATTGGCACATAGAAATATGAAGATGTGCCTAAACCCACTTACCACCCTATCAATCCACGGCTTGCGCATCATGTCTCTCTGGTCGACGTAGTGCGCGCCCGCCCGCCCGTTTGTTTCGTTAGTTGGCTTAGGCATTCGGAGTTATGGATTAGATCGAGGGTTACGGCAGTAGGATTGGTAGCACGCAGAGGGGGACCTGGCTAATCCTCGGCTTATGCATCCCGCCCCTCTGGCCGGCTAAGCACCCGCACGCTCGTTTCGTAGGTTGACTTAGGCATATGAAGTTCATTCCCAGTCTAAGCATACGGAGTTCATTCCCAGTCTAAGATTAGACCGAATCGAGGGTTGCGGCAGCACATGCTGGGCTCAGGCATGTGTTGGTGACACATCTTTCTTCGTCGAGGCACCATCGTCGGAGCATCATCGGAGAACTTGACCGGCGGCATTGGGGTTCCGACCATCGAGGGGCCTGGGGTGGGGGTGTGCACACATGATGTGCGATGGATGCTGGTACTTGGCCCTTATATTGGCCCCCTATCCCTCATCAAACCTCGAGAACTCACACCCCTTTAAAGAGCATTTGAGATTTTACAGGTTTGCTGCCAGTAGCCATTAAAGTGTCTGAAATGGGGACACTTTTTTCAAATGGTCACAAAATCTTGTACACTTCGAGTTTTTAGCTGAATTTTTTTGTGCATGCCAAAACAATACAAGGATCACGTCTACCAAGTTTGGACCCAAAACCCCTTTCGAAAAAATTTTAAAAAATCTTAAACCGCAAAAAGTTTCAAAAATCATGAAAAATAAAAAGGAGTCGTCTTGCCATGAAACTTCACGTGAAGGCTTAAGGGACAATTGTATGAATTTACAAGCCATAAAAATGGCATTGGCATTCAGAAATATGAAGATGTGCCTAAACCTACCTACCACCCGTCTCTCCGGCCGACGTAGTGCTCGCTCGCCCGCCCACCCGCTCGTTTCGTCGGTTGGCTTAGGCATACAGAGTTCATTCCCAATCTAAGATTGGACTGGACTGAGGGTTGTGGCAGCATGATTGACAGCACAAAGATGGGACCCAACCGATCCCCGGCTCACGCATCCCGCCCCTCTGGTCAGCTAAGCACCCGCACGCTCGTTTCATGGGTTGACTTAGGCATACGGAGTTCATTCCCAGTCTAAACATACAAAGTTCATTCCCAGTCTAAGATCGGACCAGACCGAGGGTTGTGGCAGCACATGCTGGGGTCGAGCATGTGTTGGTGCCGCATTTTTCTTCGTCGGGGCACCATCACCAGATCATCACCAAAGAACCTGACCTGTGGCATTGGGGTTCCGGCGATCGGGGGGGCCGGGGGGGTGTGCGCACATGATGTGCGGTGGGTACTGGTACTTGGCCCCTATATTGGCCTCCTATCCCTCATCAAACCTTGAGAACTCACACCCCCTTAAAGAGCATTTGAGATTTTACAGGTTTGCTGCCTGTAGCCATTAAAGTGTCTGAAATGGGGACACTTTTTCCTAATGGTCACAAAATCTTGTACACTTCGAGTTTTTAGCTGAATTTTTTTTGCATGCCAAAAAAATACAAGGATCACGTCTACCAAGTTTGGGGCCAAAACTCCTTCCAAAAATATTTTAAAAAATCCCAAACCGTAAAAAGTTTTAAAAATCGGGAAAAATTGAAAACGAGTCGTCTTGCCATGAAAGTTCACGTGAAGGCTTAAGGGACCATTGTATGAATTTACCAGCCATAAAAATGGCATTGGTACACAGAAATATGAAGATGTGCCTAAACCCACCTACCACCCTATCGATCCACGGCTTGTGCATCTCATCTCTCTGGCCGACGTAAAACCCGCCCGCCTGCCTGCCCACTCGTTTCGTCGGTTGGCTTAGGCATACGGAGTTCATTCCCAGTCTAAGATCGGACTGGACCGAGTGTTGCAGCAACAGGATCAACAGCATGCAGAGGGGGACCCGGTCAATCCTCGGCTTGCGCATCCCGCCCTTATGGTCGGCTGAGCACCCGCACACTCGTTTCATGGGTTGACTTAGGCATACGGAGTTCATACCCAGTCTAAGCATACGAAGTTCATTCCCAGTCTAAGATCAGACCAGACTGAGGGTTGCAGCAGCACATGCTGGGCTCGGGCATGTGCTGGTGCCGCATTTTTTTTCGCAGGCGCACCATCGTCGGAAAACCTGATCGACGGCATTGGGGTTCCGATGGACGGGGGGGCCGGGGTGGGGTCTGCGCACATGATGTGCGATGGGTGCTGGTGCTTGGCCCTTATATTGGCCCCCTATCCCTCATCAAACCTCGAGAACTCACACCCTCTTAAAGAGCTTTTGAGATTTTACAGGTTTGCTGCCAGTAGCCATTAAAGTGTCTAAAATGGGGACACTTTTTTCAAATGGTCACAAAATGTTGTACACTTCGAGTTTTTAGCTGAATTTTTTTTTGCATGCCAACAAAAATACAAGGATCACATCTACCAAGTTTGGGGCCAAAACTCATTCTGAAAAATTTTAACAAATCCCAACCGCAAAAAGTTTTGAAAATCGTAAAAAATAGAAAATGAGTCGTCTTGCCATGAAACTTCACGTGAAGGCTTAAGGGACCATTGTATGAATTTACAAGCCATAAAAATGGCATTAGCACGCAGAAATATGAAGATGTGCCTAAACCCACCTACCACCCAATCGGTCCACGGCTTGCTATCCCGTCTCTCTGGCCAGCGTAGTGCCCACCCGCTCGTTTCATCGGTTGGCTTAGGCATATGAAGTTCATTCCCAGTCTAAGATCAGATCGAACCGAGGGTTGCGGCAACAGGATTGACAGCACGCAGAGGGGGACCTGTCCGATCCTCGGCTTGCATATCTCGCCCCTCTGGCCGGTTGAGCGCCCGTATGCTCATTTCGTGGGTTGACTTAAGCGTATGGAGTTCATTCCCAGTCTAAGATCAGAACAGACCAAAGGTTGCGATAGCACATGCTGGGCTCGGGCATGTACTGCTGCCGTATTTTTCTTCGTCGGGGCACCATCGTCAGATCATCGTCAAAGAACCTAATCGACGGCATTAGGGTTTCGACGATCGGGGGGTCGGGGCATTGTTGGCATGTATAAAAAAATTCAGCTAAAAACCCAAAGTGTACAAGATTTTGTGACCATTTGAAAAAAGTGTCCCCATTTCAGACACTTTAATGGCTACTAGCAGCAAACCTGTAAAATCTCAAATGCTCTTTTAGGGGGTGTGAGTTCTCGAGGTTTGATAAGCGATGGGGGGCCAATATAAGGGCCAAGTACCAGCACCCATCACACATCATGTACGCACACCCCCCAGCCCCCCCGATTGTGGGAATCCTAACATCGTCGATCAGGTTCTCTGGCGATGCTCCGGCAATGGTGCCCCAACGTAGAAAAATGCAGCACCAGCACATGCCCGAGCCCAGCATGTGCTACCGTAACCCTCATTCTGTCTGATCTTAGACTGGAAAAGAACTCCGTATGCTTAGACTGGGAATGAACTCCGTATGCCTATGTCAACCCATGAAATTAGTGCAGGCACTCAGCCGGTTAGAGGGGCGGGATGCACAAGCCGAGGATCGGACGAGTCCCCCTCTGCGTGCTGCCGATCCTGCTGCCACAACCCTTGGTCTGGTCTGATCTTAGATTGGGAATGAACTCTGTATGCCTAAGCCAACCGATGAAATGAGCGGGCGAGCAGACGGGCGAGCGGGCGGGCACTACGCTGTCCAGAGAGACGGGATGCGCAAGTCATGGATCGATAGGGTGGTAGGTGGGTTTAGGCACATCTTCATATTTCTACATGCCAATACCATTTTTATGGCTTGTAAATTCATACAATGGTCCCTTAAGCCTTCACGTGAAGTTTCATGGCAAGACGACTCATTTTCTATTTTTCACGATTTTTGAAATTTTTTACGGTTCGAGATTTTTTAAACTTTTTTGGAAGGGAATTTTGGCAACAAACTTGGTAGATGTGATCCTTGTATTTTTGTTGGCATGCAAAAAAAATTCAGATAAAAACTTGAAGTGTAAAAGATTTTGCGACCATTTGAAAAAAGTGTCCCCATTTCAAACACTTTAATGGCTACTGGCAGCAAACCTGTAAAATCTCAAATGCTCTTTAAGGGGGTGTGAGTACTCGAGGTTTGATGAGGGGTAGGGGGCCAATATAAGGGCCAAGTACCAGCACCCATCACACATCATGTGCGCACTCCTCCCCCCGGCCCCCCCGATCATCGGAACCCCAATCCCGTCGGTCAGGTTCTTCGACGATGCTCCGGCGATGGTGCCCCGACGAAGAAAAATGCGGCACTAGCACATGCCTGAGCCCAGCATGTGCTGCCGTAACCCTCAGTCCGATCTAATCTTAGACTGGGAAAGAACTCCGTATGCTTAGACTGGGAATGAACTTTATATGCCTAAGTCAACCCATAAAATGAGCGTGTGGGCGCTTAGCCGGCCAGAGGGGCGGGATGCACAAGCTGAGGATCGACCGGGTCACCCTCTGCATGCTACTTATCCTGCTACCACAACCCTTGGTCTGGTTCAATCTTAGACTGGGAATGAACTCCGTTTGCCTAAACCAATCGACGAAACGAGCGGGCTAGCGGGCGGGCACTACGCCAGCCAGAGAGACGGGATGCGCAAGCCGTGTATCGATAGGGTGGTCGATGGGTTTAGGCACATCTTCATATTTCTATGTGCCAAAGCCATTTTTATGGCTTGTAAATTCATACAATGGTCCATTCAGCCTTCACATGAAGTTTCATGGCAAGACGACTCGTTTTCTATTTTTCACGATTTTCAAAACTTTTTACGCTTCGGGATTCTTTAAAATTTTTTCGGAAGGAGTTTTGGCCCCAAACTTGGTAGACATGATCCTTGTATTTTTGTTGGCATGCACAAAACAATTCATCTAAAAACTCGATGTGTACATGATTTTGTGACCATTTGAAAAAAGTGTCCCTATTTCAGACACTTTATTGGCTACTGGCAGCAAACCTGTAAAATCTCAAATGCTCTTTAAGGGGGTGTGACTTCTTGAGGTTTGATGAGGGATAGGGGGCCAATATAAGGGCCAAGTACTAGCACCCATCGCACATCATGTGCGCACACCCCCTCGGCCCCCGCAATCATCGGAACCCCAATGCCGTCGGTCAGGTTCTCCGACGACGCTCCGGCGATGGTGCCTCGACGAAGAAAACTGTAGCACCAGCACATGCCTCACCCCAGCATGTGCTGCTGCAACCCTCAGTCCGGTCTGATCTTAGATTAGGAATGAACTCCGTATGCTTAGACTGGGAATGAACTCCGTATGCCTAAGTTAACCCACGAAACGAGCGTGCGGGCGCTCAGTCGACCAGAGGGATGGGATGCGTAAGCCAGGGATTGATCGGGTCCCCCTCTGTATGCTGTCGATCTGGTATGATCTTAGACTGGGAATGAACTCCGTATGCCTAAGCCAATCGACGAAACGAGCGGGCGGGCAGGTGGGCGGGCGGGCACAAGGTCGGCCAGAGAGACGAGATGCGCAAGCCGTGGATCGATAGGGTGGTAGGTGGGTTTAGGCACATCTTCATATTTCTACATGCCAATACCATTTTTATGGCTTGTAAATTCATACAATGGTCCCTTAAGCCTTCACGTGAAGTTTCAAGGCAAGACACTCGTTTTCTATTTTTCACGATTTTTGAAACTTTTTACAGTTCGGGATTTTTTAAAATTTTTTTTGAAGCAGTTTTGCCCCAAACTTGGTAGACATGATCCTTGTATTTTTATTGGCATGCACAAAAAACTTCAGTAAAAAACTCGAAGTGTACAAGATTTTGTGACCATTTGAAAAAAGTGTCCCAATTTCAGACACTTTAATGGCTACTGGCAGCAAACCTGTAAAATCTCAAATGCTCTTTGAGGGGGTGTGGGTTCTCGAGGTTTGATGAGGGATAGGGGGCCAATTAAGGTCCAAGTACCAGCATCCATCGCACATCATGTGCGCACACCCCCCCGGTACCCCCCAATCGCCGGAACCCCAATGTCGCCGGTCAAGTTCTTCGGTGATGCTCCGGCGATGGTGCCGCCACCCTCGGTCTGCTCTGATCTTAGACTGGGAATGAACTCGTATGCCTGAGTCAACCGTGTGGGCACTCAACCAACCAGAGGGGCGAGATGCACAAGTCGGGGATCGATCGGGTCCCTCTCTGTGTGCTACCATAACCCTTGATCCGATCTGACTTTAGACTGGGAATGAACTCTGTATGCCTAAGCCAACCGATGAACGAGGGGGCGGGCGGGTGGGCTGGCACTACGTCGGCCAGCGAGCTAGGATACGTAAGCCGTGGATCGATAGGGTGGAATGTGGGTTTAGGCTCATCTTCATATTTCTACGTGCCAATGCCATTTTTATGGCTTGTAAATTCATACAATGGTCCCTTAAGCCTTCACGTCAAGTTTCATGGCAAGATGACTCGTTTTCTATTTTTCACGATTGTTGAAACCTTTTGCGGTTCGGGATTTTTTTAATTTTTTTAGAAGGTGTTTTGGCCCCAAACTTGGTAGACGTGATCCTTGTATTTTTTTTGGCATGCACAAAAAAATTCAGCTAAAAACTCGAAGTGTACAAGATTTTGTGACAATTTGAAAAAAGTGTCCCCATTTCAGACACTTTAATGGCTACTGGCAGCAAACCTGTAAAATCTCAAATGCGCTTTAAGGGGGTTTGAGTTCTCGAGGTTTGATGAAGAATAGCGAGATAATATAAGAGCCAAGTACCAGTACCCATCGCACATCATGTGCGCACACCCCCCGGCCCGATCGCCGAAACCCCAATGCCATGTGTCAGGTTTTCCGACGATGCTCCGGTGATAGTGCCCCGACGAAGAAAAATGCGGCATCAGCACATGCCCGAGCCCAACATGTGCTGCCACAACCCTCGGTCTGGTTGATCTTAGACAGAGAATGACCTCCGTATGCCTAAGTTAACCCACGAAACGAGCGTGCGGGTGCTCTGCCGGTCGGAGTGGCAGGATGCACAAGCTGAGGATTGGGTCGGGTCCCCCTCTGTGTGTGGTTGATCCTGCTGCCGGAACCCTCAGTTCAGTCCGATCTTAGATTGGGAATGAACTTCGTATGCCTAAGCCAATCGACGAAACAAGCGGGAGGGCGGGTGGGTGGGCTCTAGGTCGGCCAGAGAGACGGGATGCGCAAGCCGTGGATCGACAGGGTGGTAGGTGGGTTTAGGCACATCTTCATATTTCTAGGTCCCTTAAGCCTTCACGTGAAGTTTATGGCAAGATGACTCGTTTTCTATTTTTTACGATTTTTGAATCCTTTTGCGGTTCAAGATTTTTTAAAATTTTTTCGGAATGAGTTTTGGCCCCAAACTTGGTAGACGTGATCCTTGTATTTTTGTTGGCATGCACAAAACAATTCAGCTAAAAACTTGAAGTGTACAAGATTTTGTGACCATTTCAAAGAAGTGTCCCCATTTCAGACACTTTAATTGCTACTGGCAGCAAACCTGTAAAATCTCAAATGCTCTTTAAGGGGGTGTGAGTTCTCAAGGTTTGATGAGGGATAGGGAGCCAATATAAAAGCCAAGTACCAGCACCCATCGCACATCATGTGCGCACACCCCCCGCCGCCCCGATCGTCGGAACCCTAATGCCGTCGGTCAGGTTCTCCGGTGATGCTCCGGTGATGGTGCCCCGACGAAGAAAAATGCGGCACCAGCACATGCCTGAGCCCAGCATGTGCTGCCGCAAACCCTCGGTCTGGTTGATCTTAGACTGGGAATGAACTCCGCATGCTTAGATTGGCAATGAACTCCGTATGCCTAAGTCAACCCACGAAACCAACGTGCGGGCGCTCAAAGGGTGAGAGGGGTGGGATGTGCAAGCCAGGAATCGGCTGGGTCCCCCTCTGCATGCTGCCGATCCTACTACTACAACCCTCGGTCTGGTTCACATCTTAGACTGGGAATGAACTCCGTATGCCTAAGCCAACTGACAAAATGAGTGGATGGGTGGGTGGGCGGGCACTACGCCGACCAGAGAGATGGGATGCGCAAGCCGTGGATCGATAGGGTGGTAGGTGGGTTTAGGTACATCTTCATATTTCTATGTGCCAATGCCATTTTTATGGCTTGCAAATTCATACAATGGTCCCTTAAGCCTTCACGTGAACTTTTATGGCAGGACTACTCGTTTTCTATTTTTCACGATTTTTGAAACTTTGCTCGGTTCTAGATTTTTTAAAATTTTTTCGGAAGGAGTTTTGGCACCAAACCTGGTAGACATGATCGCTGCATTTTTGTTGGCACGCATAAAAAAATTCAGCTAAAAACTCGAAGTGTACAAGATTTTGTGACACTTTAATGGCTACTGGCAGCAAACCTGTAAAATCTCAAATGCGCTTTAAGGGGGTTTGAGTTCTCGAGGTTTGATGAAGGATAGCGAGTAAAATATAAGGGCCAAGTACCAGCACCTATCGGACATCATGTACACACACCCCCTCGGCCCCCCCGATCGCTGGAACCCCAATGCCGTCGGTCAGGTTCTTTGGCGATGCTCCTGTGATGGTGCCCCGACGAAGAAAAATACAGCACCAGCACATGCCCGAGCCCAGCATGTGCTGCCACAACCCTCGATCTGGCCTGATCTTAGACTGGGAACGAACTCCGTATGCTTAGACTGGGAATAAACTCCGTTTGCCTAAGTCAAACGATGAAACGAGCATGCGGGCGTTCAACCGGCTAGAGGGGCAGGATGCGCAGGCCAGGGATCGGTCGGGTCCCCCTCTGTGTGCTGTCGATCCTGCTGCCGCAACCCTCAGTTCGGTCTAATCTTAGACTGGGAATGAACTCTGTATGCCTAAGCCAACCGACAAAATGAGCGGGCAGGTGGGCTGGTGGGCACTACGCCGACCAGAGATATGGGATGCGTATGGCGTGGATCGATAGGGTGGTAGGTGGGTTTAGGCACATCTTCATATTTCTTAGTGCCAATGCCATTTTTACGGCTTGTAAATTCATACAATGGTCCCTTAGGCCTTCATATGAAGTTTCATGGCAAGACGACTCATTTTTTATTTTTCATGATTTTTAAAACTTTTTACAGTTCGGGATTTTTTAAAATATTTTCGGAAGGAGTTTTGGCCCCAAACATGGAAAACGTGATCCTTGTATTTCTGTTCGCATGTACAAAAAAATTCAGTTAAAAACTCGAAGTGTACAAGATTTTGTGACCATTTGAAAAAAGTGTCCCCATTTCAGACACTTTAATGGCTACTGGAAGCAAACCTGTAAAATCTCAAATGCTCTTTAAGGGGGTGTGAGTTCTCCAGGTTTGATGAGGGATAAGGGGCCAATATAAGGGCCAAGTACCAGCACCCATCGCACATCTTGTGTGCACACCCCCCGATCGTCGAAACCCTAATGCCACCGGTCAGGTTCTCCGACGATGCTCTGGCGATGGTGACCCGGTGAAGAAAAATGCGGCACCAGCACATGCCCGAGCCCAGCATGTGCTACCGCGACCCTCGATCCAGTCCGATCTTAGACTGGTAATGAACTCCATATGCTTAGACTGGGAATGAACTCCATATGCCTAAGTTAACCCACGAAACAGGCATGCGGGCGCTCAGTTGGCCAGAGGGGCGGGATAAGTAAGCCGAAGATCGGTCGGGTCCCCCTCTACGTGCTGCCTATCCTGCTACTGTAACCCTCAGTCTGGTTTGATCTTAGACTGGGAATGAACTCCGTATGCCTAAGCCAACCGATGAGCAAGCCGTGGATCGATAGGGTGGTAGGTGGGTTTAGGCACATCTTCATAATTCTATGTGCCAATGCCATTTTTATGGCTCGTAAATTCATACAATGGTCCCTTAAGTCTTCACATGAAGTTTCATGGCAAGACGACTCGTTTTTTATTTTTCATAATTTTTGAAACTTTTTGCTGTTCGAGATTTTTTAAAATTTTTTCGGAAGGAGTTTTGGCCCTAAACTTGGTAGATACGGTCCTTGTATTTTTGTTGGCATGCACAAAAAAATTCAGCTAAAAACTCAAAGTGTACAAGATTTTGGGACCATTTGAAAAAAGTGTCCCCATTTCAGACACTTTAATGGCTACTGGCAGCAAACCTGTAAAATCTTAAATGCTCTTTAAGGGGGTGTCAGTTCTCAAGGTTTGATGAGGGATAGGGGGCCAATATAAGGGCCAAGTACCAGCACCCATCGCACATCATGTGCGCACACCCTCCCGGCCCCCCTGATCGTCGGAACCCCAATGCTGCCGGTCAGGTTCTCCAGCGATGCTCCAACGATGGTGCCCCGGCGAAGAAAAATTTGGCACCAGCACATGCCCGAGCCCAGCATGTGCTGTCACAACCCTTTGTCCAGTCCGATCATAGACTGGGAATGAACTCTATATGCTTAGACTGGAATGAACTCCGTATGCCTAAGTCAACCCACGAAACAAGCGTGTGGGCACTCAACCGGCCAGAGAGGGGGATGCGCAAGCCGAGGATCGGTCGGGTCCCCCTTTGCGTGCTGTCGAACCTGCTACCACAACCTTTGATCTGGTCCGATCTTAGACTGGGAATGAACTCTATATGCCTAAGCCAACCGACGAAACGAGTGGGCGGGTGGGCGGGTGGGCACTTCGTCGGCCAGAGAGATGAGATGCGCAAGCCTTGGATCGATAGGTTGGTTGGTGGGTTTAGGCGCATTTTCATATTTCTACGTTCCAATGCCATTTTTATGGCTTGTAAATTCAGACAATGGTCACTAAAGCCTTCACGTGAAGTTTCATGGCAAGACAACTCGTTTTCTATTTTTTAGGATTTTTGAAACTTTTTGCGGTTCGAGATTTTTTAAAATTTTTTCGGAAGGAGTTTTGGCACCAACACATGCCCGAGCCCAGCATGTCCTGTCGTAACCCTCGGTTCAATTTCGATCTTAGACTGGGAATGAATTCTGTATGCTTAAACTGGGAATGAACTCTGTATCACTAAGTCAACCCATGAAACGAGCGTGCGGGTGCTCAACCGGCCAGAGGGGCAGGATGCGCAAGCCGGGGATCGGCCGGGTCCCCCTCTGCGTGCTGCCAATCCTGCTGCCGCAACCTTTGGTTCGGTCCAATCTTAGACTGGGAATGAACTCTGTATCCCTAAGCCAACCGATGAAACGAGCGGGCGGGCGGGCAGGCACTACGCCGGACAGAGAGACGGGATGCGCAAGCCGTGGATCCATACCGTGGTAGGTGGGTTTATGCACATCTTCATATTTATGCATGCCAATGCCATTTTTATGGCCTGTAAATGCATACAATGGTCCTTAAGCCTTCATGTGAAGTTTCATGGCAAGACGACTAGTTTTCTATTTTTCACGTTTTTTGAAAATTTTTGCGGTTCGGGATTTTTTAAAATTTTTTTGGAAGGAGTTTTTGCCCCAAACATGGTAGACGTGATCCTTGTATTTTTTTTGGTATGCACAAAAAAATTCAGCCAAAAATTCAAAGTGTACAAGATTTTGTGATCGTTTGAAAAAAGTGTCCCCATTCAGACACTTTAATGGCTATTAGAAGCAAACCTGTAAAATCTCAAATGCTCTTTAAGGGGGTGTGAGGTTCTCGTAGGTTTTGATGAAGGGATAGGGGCCCAATTATAAGGGCCAAGTCCAGCAACCCATCACACATCATGTGCGCACAACCCCCCGGCAACTCCAGATCGTCGGAACGCCCAATGCCGCCGATTAGTTTCCCGAGATGCTCTGCGATGGCTGCCCGCGAAAAAAAAAGTGGCACCAACACATGCTCGAACCCAGCATGTGCTATCGCAACCCTCGGTTCGATCTGATCTTAGACTGGGAATGAACTCCGTATGCTTAGATTGGGAATGAACTCCGTATGCTTAAGTCAACCCACGAAACGAGCGTGCGGGTGCTCAGTTGGGCAGAGGGGCGAAATGCACAAGTCGGGGATCAGTCGGGTCCCCCTCTCCGTGCTGCCGATCCTGCTGCCGCAACCCTCGGTCCAATCTGATCTTAGACTGGGAATGAACTCCGTATGCCTAAGTCAACCGACGAAACGAGCGGGCAGGCGGACGGGCGGGCACTACGCCCGCCAGAGAGACGGGATGTGCAAGCCGTGGATTGATAGGGTGGTAGGTGGGTTTAGGTACATCTTCATATTTCTATGTGCCAATGCCATTTTTATGGCTTGTAAATTCATACAATGGTCCCTCAAGCCTTCACGTGATGTTTCATGGCAAGACGACTCATTTTTTATTCTTCACGATTTTCAAAACTTTTAGCGGTTCAGGATTTTTTAAAATTTTTTTGGAATGATTTTTGGGCCTAAACTTGGTAGATGTGATCCTTGTATTTTTGTTGGCATGCAAAAAAAAATTCAGCTAAAAACTCGAAGTGTACAAGATTTTGTGACCATTTGAAAAAAGTGTCCCCATTTCAGACACTTTAATGGCTACTGGCAGCAAACCTGTAAAATCTCAAATGCTCTTTAAGGGGGTGTGAGTTCTTGAGGTTTGATGAGGGATAGGGGCCAATATAAGGGCCAAGTACCAGCACCCATCGCACATAATGTGCGTACACCCCCCCGGCCCCCCGATCGTCGGAACCCCATTGTCACCGGTCAGGTTCTTCGACGATGCTCCAGCGATGGTGCCCCGACGAAGAAAAATGCGGCACCAACACATGCCCGAGCCAAGCATGTGCTGTCACAACCCTCGGTCCGATCTGATCCTAGACTGGGAATGAACTCCGTACGCTTAGACTGGGAATGAACTCCTATGCCTAAGTTAACCCACAAAACGAGCGTGCGGGTGCTCAGCCAGCCAGAGGGGCGGGGTGCGTAAGTCGAGGATCGATCGGGTCCGCCTCTGTATGCTGCTGATCCTGCTACCGCAACCCTTGTCTGGTCTGATCTTAGACTGGAAATGAACTTCCGTATGCCTACGCCAACCGATGAAACGAGCGGACGGGAGGGCAGGTGGGCGGGCACTACGCCTGCCAAAGAGACGGGATGCGCATGCCGTGGATCGATAGGGTCGTAGGTGGGTTTAGGCACATCTTTATATTTCTGCATGCCAATGCCATTTTTATGGCTTGGAAATTCATACAATGGTCCCTTAAGCCTTTCACGTGAAGTTTCATGGCAAGACGACTCGTTTTCTATTTTTCACGATTTTCAAAACTTTTTACGGTTCGGGATTTTGTAAAATTTTTTCAGAAGGGGTCTTGGCCCTAAACTTTTAGACGTCATCCTTGTATTTTTGTTGGCATGCACAAAAAAATTCAGCTAAAAGCTCGAAGTGTACAAGATTTTGTGACCATTTGAAAAAAGTGTCCACATTTCAGACACTTTAATTGCTACTGGCAGCAAACCTGTAAAATCTCAAATGCTCTATAAGGGCATGTGAGTTCTTGAGGTTTGATGAGGATAAGGGGCCAATATAAGGGCCAAGTACCGTACCCATCGCACACCCCCCCGGCCCCCTCGATCGTCGGAACCCCATTGCCGTCGGTCAGGTTCCTCGGTGATGCTCCGGCGATGGTGCCCCAACGAAGAAAAATACGGCACCAGTACATGCCCGAGCCCAGCATGTGCTGTTGCAACCCTCGGTCCGACGCAATCTTAGACTGGGAATGAACTCCGTATGCGTAAGTCAACCCATGAAACGAGCGTGCGGGCGCTCAACCGACTAGAGGAACGGGATGTGCAAGCCGGAGATCGGCCGGGTCCCCCTTTGTGTGCTACCGATCCTGCTGCCAAACCTTTGTCCGGTCTGATCTTAGACTGGGGATGAACTACATATGCCTAAGCCAACCGACGAAACGAGCGGGCGGGCGGGCACTACGTCGGCCAGAGAGACGGGATGCGCAAGCCGTGGATCGATAGGGTGGTAGGTGGGTTTAGGCACATCTTCATATTTCTACGTGCGAATGCCATTTTTATGGCTTGTAAATTCATCCAATGCTCCCTTAAGCCTTCACGTGAAGTTTCATGGCAAGTCGACTCATTTTCTATTTTTCATGACTTTTGAAACCTTTTGCGGTTCGAGATTTTTTAAAATTTTTTCGGAAGGAGTTTTGGCCCCAAACTTGGTAGGCGCGATCCTTGTATTTTTGTTGGCATGCACAAAAAAATCAGCTAAAAACTCAAAGTGTACAAGATTTTGTGACCATTTGAAAAAAGTGTCCCCATATTAGACACTTTAATGCCTACTGGCAGCAAACCTGTAAAATCTCAAATGCTCTTTAAGGGCGTGTGAGTTCTCGAGGTTTGATGAGGGTAGGGGGCCAATATAAGGGCCAAGTACCAGCACCCATCGCACATCATGTGCGCACACCCCCCCGACCCCTCGATCGTCGGAACCCCAATGCCGCCGGTCAGGTTCTCCGACGATGCTCCGACGATTGTGCCCCGACGAAGAAAAATGCGTCACCAGCACATGCCCGAGCCTAGCATGTGCTACCACAACCCTCGGTCCGATTCGATCTTAGACTGGGAATAAACTCCGTATGCCTAAGTCAACCCACGAAACGAGCGTGCGGGCTCAAAGCCGGCTAGAGGGGCAGGATGCGTAAACCGGGGATTGGCCGGGTCCCCCTTCTGCGTGCTGCCGATCCTCTGTCGTAACCCTCAGTCTGGTCTGATCTTAGACTGGGAATGAACTCCGTATGCCTAAGCCAACCGATGAAACGAGCGAGCGGGCGGGCGGGCAGGCACTACACCGACCAGACAGACGGGATGCGCAAGCCGTGGATCGATAGGGTGGTAGGTGGGTTCAGGTACATCTTCATATTTCTACATGCCAATGCCATTTTTATGGCTTGTAAATTCATACAATGGTCCCTTAAGCCTTCACGTGAAGTTTCATGGAAAGACGACTCGTATTCTATTTTTCATGATTTTCGAAGCTTTTTTGGTTCGAGAATTTTTAAAATTATTTCGGAAGGACTTTTGGCCCTGACTTGGCAGACGTGATCCTTGTATTTTGCTGGCGTGCACAAAACAATTCAACTAAAAACTCGAAGTGTACAAGATTTTGTGACCATTTGAAAAAAGTGTCCCCATTTCAGACACTTTAATGGCTACTAGCAGCAAACTTGTAAAATCTCAAATGCTCTTTAAGGGGGTGTGAGTTCTCGAGGTTTGATGAGGGATAGGGGGCCAATATAAGGGCCAAGTACTAGCACCCATCACACATCATGTGCGCACACCCCCCAGCCCCCCCGATCGTCGGAACCCCAATGCCGCCGGTCAGGTTCTCCGGTGATGGTGCCCCGGTGAAGAAAAATGCGGCACCAGCACATGCCCGAGCCCAGCATGTGCTACCACAACCCTTGGTCTGGTCTGATCTTAGATTGGGAATGAACACCGTATGCTTAGACTGGGAATGAACTTCGTATGCCTAAGTCAACCCATGAAACGAGCGTGCGGGCGCTCAATCGGCCAGAGGGGTGGGATGCGCAAATCGGGGATTGGCAGGGTCCCCCTCTGCATGCTGTCGATCTTACTGCTGCAACCCTCGGTCTGATCCGATCCTAGACTGGGAATGAACTCCGTATGTGTAAGCCATCCGATGAAACGAGCGGGCGGGCAGACGGGCGGGCGGGCACTACGCTAGCCAGAGAGACGGGATGCGCAAGCCGTGGATCGATAGGGTGGTAGGTGGGTTTATGCACATCTTCATATCTCTACGTGCCAATGCCATTTTTACGGCTTGTAAATTCATACAATGGTCCCTTAAGTGTTCATGTGAAGTTTCATGGCAAGACGACTCGTTTTCTATTTTTCATAATTTTCAAAACTTTTTACGGTTCGGGATTTTTTAAAATTTTTTCGGAAGGAGTTTTGGCCGAAAACTTGGCAGACGTAATCCTTGTATTTTTGTTGGTGTGCACAAAAAAATTCAGCTAAAAACTCCTAGTGAACTAGATTTTGTGACCATTTGAAAAAAGTGTCCCCATTTCAGACACTTTAATGGCTACTGGCAGCAAACCTGTAAAATCTCAAATGCTCTTTAAGGGGGTGTGAGTTCTCGAGGTTTCATGAGGGATAGGGGGCCAATATAAGGGCTAAGTACCGGCACCCATCGTACATCATGTGCGCACACCCCCCGATCGTCGGAACCCCAATACCGCCGGTCAGGTTCTCCGGTGATGGTGCCACGACGGAGAAAAATGCGGCACCAGCACATGCTCGAGCCCAGCATGTGCTGCCGCAACCCTCGGTCTGATCTGATCTTAGACTGGGAATGAACTCCGTATGCCTAAGCCAACCGACGAAACGAGCGGACGGAAGGGCGGGCACTACACCGGCCATAGAGACGGGATGCGTAAGCCGTGGATCGATAGGGTGGTACGTGGGTTTAGGCACATCTTCATATTTTTGCATGCCAATGCAATTTTTATGGCTTGTAAATTCATACAATGGTCCCTTAAGCCTTCCCGTGAAGTTTCATGGCAAGACATCTCGTTTTCTACTTTTCACGATTTTCAAAACTTTTTGCAGTTCGAGATTTTTTAAAATTTTTTTGGAAGGAGTTTTGGCCCCAAACATGGTAGACGTGATCCTTGTAATTTTCTTGGCATGCACAAAAAAATTCAGCTAAAAACTTGGAGTGTATAAGATTTTGTGACCATTTGAAAAAAGTGTCCCCACTTCAGACACTTTAATGGCTACTGGCAGTAAACTTGTAAAATCTCAAATGCTCTTTAAGGGGGTGTGAGTTCTTGAGGTTTGATGAGGGATAGGGGGCCAATATGAGGGCCAAGTACCAGCATCCATCACACATCATGTGCGCACTCCCCCCGATCACCGGAACCCCAATGCCGTCGGTCAGGTTCTCCGGTGATGGTCCGACGATGGTGCTCCAACGAAGAAAAATGTGGCACCAGCACATGCCCGAGCCCAGCATGTGCTGTCGCAACCCTCGATTCGATCTGATCTTAGACTGGGTAGGAACTTTGTATTCATGGACTGGGAGTGAACTCCGTATGCCTAAGTCAACCCATGAAACGAGCGTGCGAGCGCTCAGCGGGCCAGAAGGGCGGGATGCGCAAGCCAGGGATCGATCGGGTCCCCCTCTGTGTGCTGTCGATCCTGCTGCTGTAACCCTCGGTCTGATCCAATCCTAGACTCGGAATGAACTCCTATGCCTATGCCAACCGACGACATGAACGGGCGGACGGACGGGCTGGCATTACATCGGCCGAGAGATGGGATGCGCAAGCCGTGGATCGATAGGGTGGTAGGTGGGTTTAGGCACATCTTCATATTTCTGTGTGGCATGCACAAAAAATAAATTCAGCTAAAAAAATAAATTCAACTAAAAAATAAATCGTTGGAACCCAAAGCTGTCGGTCAGGTTCTCTGGTGATGCAGCAACCCTCGGTCCGATCTGATCTTAGACTGGGAATGAACTCTGTATGCCTAAGCCAACTGACAAAACAAGCGGGAGGGCACTATGCCGGCCAGAGAGACGAGATGCGCAAGTCGTGGATCGATAGGGTGGTAGGTGGGTTTATGCACATCTTCATATTTCTGCGTGCCAATTCCATTTTTATAGCTTGTAAATTCATACAACGGTCCCTTAAGCCTTCACGTGAAGTTTCATGGTGAGACGACTGGTTTTTTAATTTTCACGATTTTCAAAACTTTTTACGGTTTGGGATTTTTTAAGATTTTTTTGCAAGGAGTTTTGGCCCCAAACTTGGTAGACGTGATCCTTGTATTTTTGTTGAAATGCATAAAAAAATTCAGCTAAAAACTCGAAGTGTACAAGATTTTGTGACCATTTGAAAAAAGTGTCTCCATTGTAGACACTTTAATTGCTACTGGCAGCAAACCTGTAAAATCTCAAATGCCCTTTAAAGGGTTGTGAGTTCTCAAGGTTTGATGAGGGATAGGGGGCCAATATAAGGGCCAAGTACCAGCACCCATCGCACATCATGTGCACACACCCCCCCCGGCCCCCGATAGTCGATACCCCAATGCCGTCGGTTAGGTTCTCCGGCGATGCCCCGACGATGGTGCCCCGGTGAAGAAAAATACGGCACCAGTACATACCCGAGCCTAGCATGTGCTGTCGCAACCCTCGGTCCGATCCGATCTTAGACTGGGAATGAACTCCGTATGCTTAGACTGGGAATGAACTCCATATGCCTAAGTCAACCAACGAAATGAGCGTACGGGCGCTCATCCAGCCAGAGGGGTGGATGCGCAAGTCGGGGCTCAATCGGGTCCCCCTCTGCGTGCTACCAATCCTACTGCCACAACCCTCGATCCGATCCGATCTTAGATTGGGAATGAACTCCGTATGCCTAAACCAACCAACAAAACGGCGGGCACTACGCCGGCTAGGGAGACGGGATGCGCAAGCCGTGGATCGATAGGGTGGTAGGTGGGTTTAGGCACATCTTCATATTTCTGCATGCCAATGCCATTTTTATGGCTTGTAAATTCATACATTGGTCCCTTAAGCCTTCACGTGAAGTTTCATGGCAAGACGACTCGTTTTCTATTTTTCATAATTTTCAAAACTTTTGATGGTTTGGGATTTTTTAAAATTTTTTCGGAAGGAGTTCTGGCCCCAAACTTGGTAGACGTGATCCTTGTATTTTTGTTGGCATGCGTAAAAAACTTCAGCTACAAATTTGAAGTGTACAAGATTTTGTGACCATTTGAAAAAAAGTGTCCCCATTTCAGACACTTTAATGGCTACTCGTAGCAAACCTGTAAAATCTCAAATGCACTTTAAGGGGTTAGAGTTCTCGAGGTTTGATGAGGGATAGGGGGCCAATATAAGGGCCAAGTACCAGAACCCATCGCACATCATGTGCGCACACCCCCCCGACCCTCCCGATCCCCGAAACCCCAATGTCGCCAGTCAGGTTCTTCGACGATGCTTCGGTGATGGTGCCCCGGCAAGAAAAATGTGGTACCAACACATGCCTCGAGCCCAGCATGTGCTGTCGTAACCCTCGGTCCAATCTGATCTTAGACTAGGAATGAACTCCTTATGCTTAGACTGGGAATGAACTCCATATGCCTAAGTCAACCCACAAAATGAGCGTGCGGGTGCTCAGCGGGCCAGAGGGGTGGGATGCACAAGTGGGGGATTAGCCGGGTCCCCCTCTGCGTGCTATCGATCCTGTTGCCGCAACCCTCGGTCTGGTCAGATCTTAGACTGGGAATGAATTCTGTATGCCTAAGCCAACTGATGAAATGAGCGGGCGGGGCACTACGCCAGCCAAAGAGACGGGATGCACAAGCCGTGGATCGATAAGGTGGTAGGTGAGTTTAGGCTCATCTTCATAGTTCTGCATGCCAATGCCATTTTTACGACTTGTAAATTCATACAATGATCCCTTAAGCCTTCACGTGAAGTTTCATGGCACGACGACTCATTTTCTATTTTTCACGATTTTTGAAACTTTTTACGGTTCGAGATTTTTTAAAATTTGTTTAGAAGGAGTTTTGGCCCCAAACTTGGTAGTCGTGATCCTTGTATTTTTTTTTGGCATGCACAAAAAAATTCAGCTAAAAACTCGAAGTGTACAAGATTTTGCGACCATTTGAAAAAAGTGTCCCCATTTCAGACACTTTAATGGCTACTGGCAGCAAACCTGTAAAATCTCAAATGCTCTTTAAGGGGGTGTGAGTTCTCAAGGTTTGATGAGGAATAGGGGGCCAACATAAGGGCCAAGTACCAGCACCCATCGCACATCATGTGCGCACACCCCCCGGCCCCCCCCATCGCCGGAACCCCAATGCCGTCGGTCAGGTTCTCTGGTGATGCTCCGGTGATGGTCCCCGATGAAGAAAAATGCGGCACCACCACATGCCCGAGCCTAGCAAGTGCTGCCATAACCCTCGATCCGGTCCGATCTTAGACTGGGAATGAACTCCGTATGCTTAGACTGGGAATGAACTCCGTATTCCTAAGTCAACCCACAAAATGAGCGTACGGACGCTCAGCTGCCCAGAGGGGCGGGATGCGCAAGCCGGGGACCGGCCGGGTCCCCCTCTGCATGCTATCAATCCTGCTGCCGCAACCTCAATCTGGTCTGATCTTAGACTGGGAATGAACTCCGTATTCCTAAGCCAACCGATGAAACGAGCGGGCGGCGGGCGGGCGGGCGGGCACTATGCCGACCAGAGAGACGGGATGCGCAAGCCATGGATCGATAGGGTGGTAGCTGGGTTTAGGCACATCTTCATATTTCTACGTGCCAATGCCATTTTTATGGCTTGTAAATTCATACAATGGTCCCTTAAGCCTTCACGTGAAGTTTCATGGCAAAACGACTTGTTTTCTATTTTTCATGATTTTTGAAACTTTTTACGGTTCAGGATTTTTTAAAATTTTTTCAGAAGGAGTTTTGGCCCCAACCTTGGTAGATGTGATCCTTGTATTTTTGTTGGCATGCACAAAAACATTCAGCTAAAAACTTGAAGTGTACAAGAATTTGTGACCATTTGAAAAAAGTGTCCCCATTTCAGACACTTTAATGGCTACTGGTAGCAGCAAACCTGTAAAATCTCAAATGCTCTTTAAGGGGGTGTGAGTTCTCAAGGTTTGATGAGAGATAGGGGGCCAATATAAGGGCCAAGTACCAGCACCCACCGCACATCATGTGCGCACACCCCCCCGGGCCCCTCGTTCGTCGAAACCCCAATGCCGCTGGTTAGGTTCTCCGACGAAGCTTCGGCGATGGTGCCCCGACGAAAAAAAATGTGGCACCAGCACATGCCTGAGCCTAGCAGGTGCTGTCACAACCATCGGTCCGGTTCGATCTTAGACTGGGAATGAACTCCGTATGCTTAGACTGGGAATGAACTCCATATGCCTAAGTCAACCCACAAAACGAGCTTGTAGGCAATCAGCTGGCCAGAGGGGCGAGATGATCAAGCCGGGGATCGATCGGGTCCCCCTCTGCGTGCTGTCGATCCTGCTACCGTAACCCTCAGTCCATTTGATCTTAGACTAGGAATGAACTCCGTATGCCTAAGCCAACTGACAAAACGAGCGGGCGGCGGGCGGGCACGCGAGCACTACGCCAGCCAGAGAGACGGGATGCACAAGTCGTGGATAGATAGGGTGGAAGGTGGGTTTAGGCACATCTTCATATTTCTGTGAGCCAATGCCATTTTTATGGCTTGTAAATTCATACAATGGTCCCTTAAGGCTTTACGTGAAGTTTCATGGCAAGACGACTCGTTTTCTATTTTTCATGATTTTTGAAACTTTTTACGATTCGGGACTTTTTAAAATATTTTTGGAAGGAGTTTTGGCCCCAAACTTGGTAGATGTGATCCTTGTATTTTTGTTGGCGTGCACAAAAAAATTCAGCAAAAAACTCAAAGTGTACAAGATTTTGTGACCATTTGAAAAAAGTGTCCCCATTTCAGACACTTTAATGGCTACTGGCAGCAAACCTGTAAAATCTTAAATGCTCTTTAAGGGGGTGTGAGTTCTCAAGGTTTGATGAGAGATAGGGGCCCCATATAAGGGCCAAGTACCAGCACCCACCACACATCATGGCGCACACCCCCCGGCCCCCCGATCGTCGGAACCCCAATGCCGCCGGTCAGGTTCTCCGGTGATGCTCCGACGATGGTGCCTCGACGAAGAAAAATGTGGCTCCAACACATGCCCGAGCCCATAATGTGCTACGTAACCCTCGGTCCAGTCCGATCTTAGACTGGGAATGAACTCCGTATGCCTAAGTCAACCCACGAAACGAGCGTGCGGGTGCTCAGCCGGCCAGAGGGGCGGGATGCGTAATTCGGTGATCGGTCGGGTCCCCCTCTGCGTGCTGCCGATCCTGCTGCCGCAACCCTTGGTCCGGTCTGATCTTAGACTGGGAATGAACTCCATATACCTAAGCCGACCGACGAAACGAGCGGGCGGGCGGAGGGCACTAGGCCGACCAGAGAGACGGGATGCGCAAGCCGTGGATCGATAGGCTGGTAGGTGGATTTAGGCACATTGTCATATTTCTATGTGCCAATGCCATTTTTATGGCTTTTAAATTCATACAATGGTCCCTTAAGCCTTCACGTGAAGTTTCGTGGCAAGATGACTCGTTTTTTATTTTTCATGATTTTTGAAACTTTTTACGGTTCCGGATTTTTTAAAATTTTTTTGGAAGGAGTTTTGGCCCCAAACTTGGTAGACGTGATCCTTTTATTTTTGTTAGCATGCACAAAAAAATTCAGCTAAAAACTCGTAGTGTACAAGATTTTGTGACCATTTGAAAAAAGTGTCCCCATTTCAGACACTTTAATGGCTACTAGTAGCAAACCTATTAAAATCTCAAATGCTCTTTAAGGGGGTGTGGGTTCTCAAGGTTTGATGAGGATAGGGGGCCAATATAAGGGCCAAGTACCAGCACCCATCGCACATCATGTGCGCACACCCCCCGGCCCCCTGATCGCCGGAACCCTAATGCCGTTGGCTAGGTTCTCCGGCGATGCTCCGGTGATGGTGCCCCGGTGAAGAAAAATACGGCACCAGCACATGCCCGAGCCCAGCATATGCTGCCACAACCCTTGGTCTAGTCCGATCTTGGACTGGGAATGAACTGCATATGCTTAGACTGGGAATGAACTCCATATGCCTAAGTCAACCCACGAAACGAGTGTGCGGGCACTCAGCCGGCCAGAGGGGCGGGATGCGCAAGCTGAGGATCGGTCAGGTCCCCCTCTGCGTGTTACCGATCCTACTGCCGCAACCCTCGGTCTGGTCTGATCTTAGACTGGGAATGAACTCCGTATGCCTAAGCCAACCTACGAAACGAGCGGGTGGACGGGCGGGCGGGCACTAGGTCGGCCAGAGAGATGGGATGCGTAAGCCATGGATCGATAGGCTGGTAGGTGGATTTAGGCACATCATCATATTTCTGCGTGCCAATGCCATTTTGATGGCTTGTAAGTTCATACAATGGTCCCTTAAACCTTCACGTGAAATTTCGTGGCAAGATGACTCGTTTTCTATTTTTCATGATTTTTGAAACTTTTTACGGTTCTGAATTTTTTAAAATTTTTTCGGAAGGAGTTTTGGCCCCAAACTTAGACGTGATCCTTGTATTTTTGTTGGCATGAAAAAAAAAATTCAACTAAAAACTCATAGTGTACAAGATTTTGTGACCATTTGAAAAAAGGGTCCCCATTTCAGACACTTTAATGGCTACTGTAGCAAACCTGTAAAATCTCAAATGCTCTTTAAGGGGGTGTGAGTTCTCAAGGTTTGATGAGGGATAGGGGGCCAATATAAGGGCCAAGTACCGGCACCCATTGCACATCAACCCTAATGCCGTCGGTTAGGTTCTTCGGCGATGCTCCGGTGATGGTGCCCCGGTGAAGAAAAATGTGGCACCAGCACATGCCCGAGCCCAGCATTTGCTACCACAGCCCTCGGTCCATTCCAATATTAGACTGGGAATGAACACCATATGCTTAGACTGGGAATGAACTCCGTATGCCTAAGTCAACCCACGAAACGAGCGTACGGGCGCTCAGCCGGCAAGAGGGGTGGGATGCGCAAGCCGGGGATCGATCGGGTCCCCCTCTGCGTGCTGCTGATCCTGCTGCCAGAACCCTCGATCCGGTCTGATCTTAGACTGGGAATGAACTCCGTATGCCAAAGCCAATCGAAGAAATGAGCGTGCGTGCGAGCGGGCATTACGCCGGCCAGAGAGACGGGATGCGTAAGCCGTGGATCGATAGGGTGGTAGGTGGGATTAGGCACATCTTCATATTTCTTTGTGCCAATACCATTTTTATGGCTTGTAAATTCATACAATGGTACCTTAAGCCTTCAAGTGAAGTTTCATGGCAAGACGACTCATTTTTTCTTTTTCATGATTTTCAAAACTTTTAACGGTTCAGGATTTTTTAAAATTTTTCTGGAAGGAGTTTTGGCCCCAAACTCGGTAGTCATGATCCTTGTATTTTTGTTGGCATGCACAAAAAAATTCAGCTAAAAACTCGAAGTGTACAAGATTTTGTGACCATTTGAAAAAAGTGTCCCCATTTGAGACACTTTAATGGCTACTGGCAGCAAACCTGTAAAATCTCAAATGCTCTTTAAGGGGGTGTGAGTTCTCGAGGTTTGATGAGGGATAGGGGGCCAATATAAGGGCCAAGTACCAGCACCCATCACACATCATGTGCGCACACCCCCACCCGGCCCCCTCGATCATCGAAACCCCAATGCCGCCGGTCAGGTTCTCCAGCAATGCTCCGACGATGGTGCCCCGACAAAGAAAAATGTGGCACCAGCACATGCTCGAGCCTAGCATGTGCTGTCGTAACCCTCGGTCCGGTCCGATCTTAGACTGGGAATGAACTCTGTATGCTTAGACTGGGAATGAACTCTGTATGCCTAAGTGAACCCACGAAACGAGCGTGCGGACGCTCAGCCAGCCAGAGGGGCGGGATGCGCAAGTCTAGGATCGACCAGGTCCCCCTTTGTGTTACTACCGCAACCCTCGATCTGGTCTGATCTTAGACTGGAAATGAACTCTGTATGCCTGAGCCAACCTACCAAACGAGCGGGCGGACGGGCAGGCGGGCACTTTGCCGACCAGAGAGATGGGATGTGCAAGCCGTGGATCGAGAGGGTGGTAGGTGGGTTTTGGCACATCTTCATATTTCTGCATGCCAATGCCATTTTTATGGCTTGTAAATTCATACAATGGTCCCTTAAGCCTTCACGTGAAGTTTCATGGCAAGACGACTAATTTTCTATTTTTCATGATTTTTGAAACTTTTTACGGTTCGGGATTTTTTAAAATTTTTTCGGAAGGAGTTTTGGCCCCAACCTTGGTAGATGTGATCCTTGTATTTTTGTTGGCATGCACAAAAACATTCAGCTAAAAACTCGAAGTGTACAAGAATTTGTGACCATTTTAAAAAAGTGTCCCCATTTCAGACACTTTAATGGCTACTGACAGCAAACCTGTAAAATCTCAAATGCTCATGAAGGGAGCATTAGTTCTCGAGGTTTAATGAGAGATAGGGGGCCAATATAAGGGCCAAGTACCAGCACCCATCGCACATCATGTGCGCACATCCCCCCGGCCCCCCCGATCGTCGGAACCCCAATGCCGTCTATCACGTTCTCCGGCGATGCTCCGATGATGCTGACTCGACGAGGAAAAATGAGACACCAGCAAATGCCCGAGCCCAGCACGTGCTGTCGTAACCCACGGTCTGGTCCGATATTAGACTGGGAATGAACTCCATATGCCTAAGTTAACCCATGAAACGAGCGTGCAGGCGCTCAGCCGCCCAGAGGGGCGGGATGCGCAAGTCGAGGATCAACCGAGTCCCCCTCTACGTGCTACCGATCCTGCTGCCGCAACCCTCGATCCGGTCCAATCTTAGACTGGGAATGAACTCCGTATGCCTAAGCCAACCGACGAAATGAGCGGGCGATCAGGCTACCGGGCACTATGCCAGCCAGAGAGACGGGATGCACAAGCCGTGGATCGATAGGGTGGTAGGTGGGTTTAGGCACATCTTCATATTTCTATGTGCCAATGCCATTTTGATGGCTTGTAAATTCATAGAATGGTCCCTTAAGCCTTCATATGAAGTTTCATGGCAAAACGACTTGTCTTCTATTTTTCACAATTTTCAAAACTTTTTGCGGTCCGAGATTTTTAAAAATTTTTCAGACGGAGTTTTGGCCCCAAACTCGAAGTGTACAAGATTTTGTGACCATTTGAAAAAGTGTCCCCATTTCAGACACTTTCACGGTTACTGGCAGCAAACCTGTAAAATCTCAAATGCTCTTTAAGGGGGTGTGAGTTCTCGAGGTTTGATGAGGGATAGGGGGCCAATATAAGGGCCAAGTACCAGCACCCATCGCACATCATGTGCACACAACCCCCGACCCCCCCGATCGCCGGAACCCCAATGTTGCCGGTCAAGTTCTCCGGCGATGGTACCCCGACGAAGAAAAATACGGCACCAGCACATGCCCGAGCCCAGCATGTGCTGTCGTAACCCTTGATCTAGTCCAATCTTAGACTGGGAATGAACTCCGTATGCCTAAGTCAACCCGTGAAACGAGCAAGCGGGCGCTTAGCCGGCCAGAGGGGCAGGATGCGCAAACTAGGGATCGATCGGGTCCCCCTCTGCATGCTATCAATCCTGCTGCCACAACCCTCGGTCTGGTCTGATCTTAGACTGGGAATGAACTCTATATGCCTAACCCAACCGACGAAACGAGCGGACGGGCGGGCGGGCACTACGCTGACTAGAGAGACGGGATTTACAAGCTGTGGATCGATAGGGTGATAGGTGGGTTTAGGCACATCTTCATATTTCTGCGTGCCAATGCCATTTTTATGGCTTGTAAATTCATACAATGGTCCCTTAAGCCTTGACGTGAAGTTTCATGGCAAGACGACTCGTCTTCTCTTTTTCAGGATTTTCAAACCTTTTTACGGTTCAGGATTTTTAAAATTTTTTCGGAAGGAGTTTTGGCCCCAATCTTGGTAGATGTGATCCTTGTATTTTTTTTGGGATGCACAAAAAAATTCAGCTAAAAACTCGAAGTTTACAAGATTTTGTGACCAGTTGAAAAAAGTGTCCCCATTTTAGACACTTTAATGGCTACTGATAGCAAACCTGTAAAATCTCAAATGCTCTTTAAGGGGGTATGAGTTCTCAAGGTTTGATGAGGGATAGGGGGCCAATATAAGGGCCAAGTACCAGCACCCTTCGCACATCATGTGTGCACACCCCCCCGGCCCCCCCGATCGTCGAAACCCCAATGCCGCCGATCAGGCTCTCTGGCATTGCTCCGATGATGGTGCCCCGACAAAGAAAAATGAGACACCTGCACATGCTCGAGCCCAGTATGTGCTACCGCAACCCTCGGTCCGGTTAGATCATAGACTATGAATGAACTCCGTATGCTTAGACTTGGAATGAACTCCGTATGCCTAAGTCAACCCATGAAACAAGCGTGCGGGCGCTCAGCCAACCAGAGGGGCGGGATGCGCAAGCCGGGGATCGGTCGGGTCCCCCTTTACATGCTGTCGATCCTACTGCCGCAACCCTCGGTCTGATCTTATCTTAGACTGGGAATGAACTCCGTATGCCTAAGCCCACCGACGAAACGAGCGGGCGGGCACTACGCCGGCCAGAGAGACGAGATGCGCCAACCGTGAATCGATAGGGTGGTGGGTGGGTTTGGCACATCTTCATATTTCTATATGCCAATGCCATTTTTATGGCTTGTAAATTCATACAATGGTCCCTTAAGCCTTCACGTGAAATTTCATGGCAAGGCGACTCGTTTTTTATTTTTCACGATTTTTGAAACTTTTTGTGATTTGGGATTTTGTCAAATTTTTTCAGAAGGAGTTTTGGCCCCAAACTTGGTAGACGTGATCCTTGTATTTTTGTTGGAATGCATAAAAAAATTCAGCTAAAAACTCGAAGTGTACAGGATTTTGTGACCATTTGAAAAAAGTGTCCCCATTTCAGACACTTTAATGGCTATTGGCAGCAAACCTGTAAAATCTCAAATGCTCTTTAAAGGGGTGTGAGTTCTCAAGGTTTGATAAGGGATAGGGGGCCAATATAAGGGCCAAGTATCGGCACCCCCCGCACATCATTTGCGCACACCCCCCGGCCCCCCCAATCGCCAGAACCCCAATGTCGTCGGTCAAGTTCTCCGACGATGCTCCAATGATGGTGCCCCGACGAAGAAAAATGTAGCACCAGCACATGCTCGAGCCTAGCATGTGCTGCTGCAACCCTCGGTCTGGTCTGATCTTAGACTGTGAATGAACTCCGTATGCCTAGACTGGGAATGAACTCCGTATGCCTATGTTAACCCACGAAACGAGCATGCCGACGCCCAGTCGACCAGAGGCACGATATGCACAAGCCGAGGATTGGTCGGGTCCCCCTCTGTGTGCTGTCGATCCTACTGCCACAACCTTTGGTCCAGTCTGATCTTAGACAGGGAATGAACTCCATATTCCTAAGCCAACCGACGAAACGAGCGGGCGGACGAGCGGGCGGGCACTACGTCGGCCAGAGAGATGGGATGCGCAAGCCGTGGATCGATAGGGTGGTAGGTGGGTTTAGGCACATCTTCATATTTCTGGATGCCAATGCCATTTTTTTGGCATGTAAATTCATACAATGGTCCCTTAAGCCTTCACGTGAAGTTTCATGGCAAGACGACTCATTTTCTATTTTTCATGATTTTCGAAACTTTTTGCGGTTTGGGACTTTTTAAAATTTTTTCGGAAGGCGTTTTGGCCACAAACTTGGTAGATGTGATCATTGTATTTTTGTTGGCATGCACAAAAAAATTCAGCTAAAAAGTCAAAGTGTACACGATTTTGTGACCATTGCAAAACAGTGTCGCCATTTCAGAGACTTTAATTGCTACTGGCAGCAAACCTGTAAAATCTCAAATGCTGTTTAAGGGGGTGTGAGTTCTCAAGGTTTAATGAGGCATAGGGGGCCAATATAAGGGCCAAGTACCAGCACCCATCGCACATCATGTGCGCACACCCCCCTCGGCCCCCCCGATCATCGGAACCCTAATGCTGTCGGCCAGCTTCTCCGACGATGCTCCGATGATGGTGCCCCGACGAAGAAAAATGCAACACCAGCATATGCCCGAGCCCAGCATGTGCTGCTGCAACCCTCGGTCTGGTCTGATCTAAGACTGTGAATGAACTCCGTATGCCTAGACTGGGAATGAACTCCGTATGCCTATGTCAACCCATGAAACGAGCGTGCCGGTGCCCAGCCGGCCAGAGGGGCGATATGCACAAGCCGGGGATCGACCGAGTCCCCCTCTGTGTGCAGCCAATCTTGCTGCCGCAACCCTCAGTCCGGTTTGATCTTAGACTGGGAATGAACTCCGTATTCCTAAGCCAACTGACGAAACGAGCGAGCGGACGAACGGGCGGGCACTACGTCAGCCAGAGAGACGGGATGCGTAAGCCGTGGATCGATAGGGTGGTAGGTGGGTTTAGGCACATCTTCATATTTCTATGTGCCAATGCCATTTTTTTGGCTTGTAAATTCATACAATGGTCCTTTAAGCCTTCACGTGAAGTTTCATGGCAAGATGACTCATTTTCTATTTTTCATGATTTTTGAAACTTTTTGCGGTTTGGGATTTTTTAAAATTTTTTCGGAAGGAGTTTTGGCCCCAAACTTGGTATATGTGATCCTTGTATTTTTTTTGGCATGCACAAAAAAATTCAGCTAAAAAGTCGAAGTGTACACGATTTTGTGACCATTTGGAAAAAGTGTCCCCATTTCAGACACTTTAATTACTACTGGCAGCAAACCTGTAAAATCTCAAATGCTGTTTAAAGGGGTGTGAGTTCTCGAGGTTTAATGAGAGATAGGGGGCCAATATAAGGGCCAAGTACCAGCACCTATCGCACATCATGTGCGAACACCCCACTGACCACGCCAATCGTCGGAACCCTAATGCCGCCGGTCAGGTTCTCCGGTGATGCTCTGACGATGGTGCCCCGGCGAAGAAAAATGCGGCACCAGCACATGCCCGAGCCCAGCATGTGCTATCACAACCCTCGGTCTAGTCTGATCTTAGACTGCGAATGAACTCCGTATGCTTAGACTGGGAATGAATTCCGTATGCCTAAGTCAACCCATGAAACGAGCGTTCAGGCGCTCAGCCGGCCAGAGGGGCGGGATGTGCAAGTCGGGGATCGGTTGGGTCCCCCTCTACATGCTGATGATCCTGCTACCGCAACCTTCAGTCCTGTCTAATCTTAGACTGGGAATGAACTCCGTATGCCTAAGCCAACCGACGAAACAAGCGGGCAGGCGGGCGGGCACTACGTCGGCCAGAGAGACGGGATGCACAAGCCGTGGATCGATAGGGTGGTAGGTGGGTTTGGGCACATCTTCATATTTTTGCATGCCAATGCCATTTTTATGGCTTGTAAATTCATACAATGGTCCCTTAAGCCTTCATGTGAAGTTTCATGGCAAGACGGCTCATTTTTTATTTTTCACGATTTTCAAAACTTTTTACGGTTTGGGATTTTTTAAAATTTTTTCGGAAGGAGTTTTGGCCCCAAACTTTGTAGACATGATCCTTGTATTTTTGTTGGCATGAAAAAAAATTCAGTTAAAAAGTCGAAGTGTACAAGATTTTGTGACCATTTGAAAAAAGTGTCACCATTTCAGACACTTTAATGGCTACTGGCAGCAAACCTGTAAAATCTCAAATGCTCTTTAGGGGGTGTGAGTTCTCGAGGTTTGATGAGGGATACGGGGCCAATATAAGGGCCAAGTACTAGCACCCATCGAACATCAGGTTCGCACACCCCCCTCGGCCCCCCCGATTGTCGGGACACCAATGCAGCCGGTAAGGTTTTCCAGTGATGCTCCAGTGATGGTGCCCCGATGAAGAAAAATACGGTACCAGCACATGCCCGACCCCAGCATGAGCTGCCACAACCCTCAGTCCGATCCAATCTTAGACTGGGAATGAACTCCGTATCATTAGACTGGGAATGAACTCCATATGCTTAAGTCAACCCACAAAATGATTGTGCGGGGTGCTCAGCAGGCCAGAAAGGCACGATGCGCAAGCCGGGGATCGGTCGGGTCCCCCTCTGCATGCTGTCGATCCTGCTACCGCAACCCTCCATCCGCTCCAATCTTAAACTGGGAATGAACTCCGTATGCCTAAAACAATGGACAAAACGAGCGGGCGGGCGGGCGGACAGGCACTACGTCGGCTAGAGAGACGGGATGCGCAATCCGTGGATCGATAGGGTGGTTGGTGGGTTTGGCACATCTTCCTATTTTTGCATGCCAAAGCCATTTTTATGGCTTGTAAATTCATACAATGGTCCCCTAAGCCTTCACGTGAGGTTTCATGGCAAGATGACTCGTTTTCTATTTTTCATGATTTTTGAAACATTTTACGATTCAGGATTTTTTTAAATTTTTTTCAGAAGGCGTTTTGGGCCTAAACTTGGTAGGCATGATCCTTGTATTTTTGTTGGCATGCACAAAAAAATTCAGCTAAAAACTCGAAGTGTACAAGATTTTGTGACCATTTGAAAAAAGTGTCCCTATTCAGACACTTTAATGGCTGCTGGCAGCAAACCTGTAAAATCTCAAACGCTCTTTAAGGGGTTGTGAGTTCTCAAGGTTTGATGAGGGATAGGGGGCCAATATAACGGCCAAGTACCAGCACCCATCGCACATCATGTGCGCACACCCCCGAGCCCACATCGTCGGAACCCTAATGATGCCGGTCAGGTTCTCCGGTGATGATGCCCCGACGAAGAAAAATACGGCACCAGCACATGCCCGAGCCCAGCAAGTGCTGTCGCAACCCTCGGTCCGATCTGATCCTTGATGGGAATGAACTCCATATGCTTAGACTGGGAATGAACTCCGTATGCCTAAGTCAACCCACGAAACGAGCATGCGGGCGTTCAGACGACCGGAGGTGCGGGGATGCGCAAGCCGGGGATCGACCGGGTCCCCCTCTGTGTGCTGCTAATTCTGCTGCTATAACCCTTAGTTCGGTCTGATCTTAGACTGGGAATGCACTCTGTATGCCTAAGTCAACCCATGAAACAAGCATGCAGCGCTCAGCCAGCCAGAGGAGCGGGATGCGCAAGTCGGGGATTGGTCGGGTCCCCCTCTGTGAGCTGTTGATCCTGATGTTGCAACCCTTGATCTGGTCCAATCTTAGACTAGGAATGAACTCCGTATGCCTAAGCCAACCAATGAAACGAGCAAGCGGGCGGGTGGGCGGGCACTTCGCCAGCCAGAGAGACAGGATGCACGAGCCGTGGATCGATAGGGTGGTAGGTGGGTTTGGGCACATCTTCTTATTTCTGCATGCCAATGCCATTTTTATGGCTTGTAAATTCATACAATGGTCCCTTAAGCCTTCACGTGAAGTTTCATGGCAAGACGGCTCATTTTTTATTTTTTTTTATTTTCAAAACTTTTTACGGTTCGAGATTTTTTAAAATTTTTCGAAAGGCATTTTTGCCCCAAACTTTGTAGACGTGATCCTTGTATTTTTGTTGGCATGGGCAAAAAAATTCAGCTAAAAAGTCGAAGTGTACAAGATTTTGTGACCATTTCAAAAAAGTGTCCCCATTCCAAACACTTTAATGGCTACTGGCAGCAAACCTGTAAAATCTCAAATGCTCTTTAAAGGGGTGTGAGTTCTCGAGGTTTGATGAGGGATAGGAGGCCAATATAAGGGCCAAGTACCAGCACCCATCATACATCATGTGCGCACACCCCCCCTCGGGCCCCCCCGATCGCCGAAACCCCAATGCCGTCGGTAAGGTTCTCCGATGATGCTCTGGCAATGGTGCCCCGACGAAGAAAAATATGGCACCAGCACATGCCTGAGCCCAGCATGTACTGCCGCAATCGTCGGTTCGATCCGATCTTAGATTGGGAATGAACTCTGTATGCCTAAGTCAACCCATGAAACGAGCGTGCAGGCGCTCAGTCGGCCAGAAGGGCGGGATGCACAAGTCGGGGATCGGTCGGATCCCCCTCCGCGTCTGCCGATCCTGCTACCGTAACCCTCGATCCGATCTGATCTTAGACTAGGAATGAACTCCGTATTCCTAAGCCAACCGACGAAACGAGCAGGCGGGCGGGCGGGCGGACAGGCACGACGCTGGCCAGAGAGATAGAATGCGCAAGCCGTGGATCGATAGGGTGGTAGGTGGGTTTAGGCACATCTTCATATTTCTGCATTCCAATGCCATTTTTATGGCTTGTAAATTCAGACAATGGTCCCTTAAGCCTTCACGTGAAGTTTCATGGCAAGACGACTCGTTTTCTATTTTTCATGATTTTCAAAACTTTTTACGGTTTGGGATTTTTTAAAATTTTTTCAAAAGGAGTTTGGCCCCAAATTTGGTAGACGTGATCCTTGTATTTTTGTTGGCATGCACAAAATAATTCAGCTAAAAACTCGAAGTGTACAAGATTTTGTGACCATTTGAAAAAAGTGTCACCATTTCAGACACTTTAATGGCTACTGGCAGCAAACCTATAAAATCTCAAATGCTTTTTAAAGGGGTGTGAGTTCTCGAGGTTTGATGAGGGATAGGGGGCCAATATAAGGGCAAGTACCAGCACCCATCGCACATCATGTGTGCACACCCCCCAGCCCCCCTGATCGTCGGAACCTCAATGCCGTCGGTCAGGTTCTCCGGCGATGCTTCCGGTGAGGGTGCCCCGGTGAAGAAAAATGTGGCACCAACACATGCTCGAGCCCAGCATGTGCTGCCGCAACCCTTGGTCCGGTCCGATCTTAGACTGGGAATGAACTTCATATGCTTAGACTGGGAATGAATACTGTATGCCTAAGTCAACCCATGAAACAGCGTGCGGGCGCTCAGCCGGCCAGAGGGGCGGGATGTGCAAGCCGAGGATCGGTCGGGTCCCTCTCTGTGTGCTGCCGATCCTCCTACCGTAACCCTCGGTCCGGTCCAATCTTAGACTGGGAATGAACTCTGTATTCCTAAGCCAACCGACGAAACGAGCGGGCGGGCACTACGTCGGCCAGAGAGACGGGATACGAAAGCCGTGGATCGATAGGGTGGTAGGTAGGTTTAGGCACATCTTCATATTTCTTCATGCCAATGCCATTTTTATGGCTTGTAAATTCATACAATGGTCCCTTAAGCCTTCACGTGAAGTTTCACGGTAAGACGACTTGTTTTTTATTTTTCACGATTTTTGAAACTTTTTTCATTCAGGATTTTTAAAATTTTTTTGAAAGGAGTTTTAGCCCCAAACTTGGTAGTCATGATCCTTGTATTTTTGTTGGCATGCACAAAAAAATTCAGCTAAAAACTTGAAGTGTACAAGATTTTGTGACCATTTGAAAAAAATGTCACCATTTCAGACACTTTAATGGCTACTGGCAGCAAACTTGTAAAATCTCAAATGCTCTTTAGGGGGCGTGAGTTCTCGAGGTTTGATGAGGGATACGGGGCCAATATAAGGGCCAAGTACCAGCACCCATCGCACATCATGTGCGCACACCCCCCCTCGGCCCCCTATCATCGGGACACCAATACCGCCGGTAAGGTTCTCCGGCGATGCTCCAGTGATGGTGCCTCGACGAAGAAAAATATGGCACCAGCACATGCCCGAGCCCAGCTTGTACTGCTGTAACCCTCGGTCCGATCCGATCTTAGACTGGGAATGAACTCCGTATGCTTAGACTGGGAATGAACTCTGTATGCCTAAGTCAACCCACGAAACAAGCGTGCGGGCGCTCAGCCGGCCAGAGGGGCGGGATGCACAAGCCGGGGATCGGTCGGGTCCCCTCTGCGTGGTGCTGATCCTGCTACGGTAATCCTTGGTCTGGTCCGATCTTAGACTGGGAATGAACTCTATATTCCTAAGCCAACCGACGAAACGTGCGGGCGGGCACTACGTCGGCCAGAGAGACGGGATGCGCAAGCCGTGGATCGATAGGGTGGTAGGTGGGTTTAGGCACATCTTCATATTTCTTCATGCCAATGCCATTTTTATGGCTTGTAAATTCATACAATGGTCCCTTAAGCCTTCACGTGAAGTTTCACGGTAAGACGACTTGTTTTTTATTTTTCACGATTTTTGAAACTTTTTACGGTTCAGGATTTTTAAAAATTTTTTTGAAAGGAGTGTTAGCCCCAAACTTGGTAGTCGTGATCCTTGTACTTTTGTTGGCATGCGCAAAAAAATTCAGCTAAAAACTCGAAGTGTACAAGATTTTGTGACCATTTGAAAAAAGTGTCACCATTTCAGACACTTTAATGGCGACTGGCAGCAAACCTGTAAAATCTCAAATACTCTTTAAGGGGTGTGAGTTCTCGAGGTTTGGTGAGGGATAAGGGGCCAATATAAGGGCCAAGTACCAGCACCCATTGCACATCATGTGCGTATACCCCCCCTCCCGGCCCCGACGATCGTTGGAACCCCAATGTTGTCGGTCAGGTTCTCCGGCGATGCTTCGACGATGGTGGCAGGGCGAGGAAAAATGCTGCACCAGCCCATGCCCGAGCATAGCATGTGCTACCGCAACCCTCGGTCCGGTCTGATCTTAGACTGGGAATGAACTTTGTATGCTTAGACTGGGAATGAACTCCGTATGCCTAAGCCAACCCACGAAACGAGCGTACGGGGGCTCAGCTGGCCAGAGAGCGGGATGCACAAGACGGGGATCGGCCGGGTCCCCTTCTGCGTGCTACTGATCCTGCTGCCGCAACCCATGGTTCGCTTCGGTCTTAGACTGGGAATGAACTCCGTATGCCTAAGCCAACCGACGAAACGGGCGGGCGGGCAGGCGGGCACTACGTCGGCCAGAGAGACGGGATAAGCAAGCCGTGGATCTATAGGGTGGTAGGTGGGTTTAGGCACATCTTCATATTTCTGCGTGCCATTGCCTTTTTTATGGCTTGTAAATTCATACAATGGTCCCTTAAGCCTTCACGTGAAGTTTCATGGCAAGATGACTCGTTTTCTATTTTTCACGATTTTTGAAACTTTTTGCGGTTTGGGATTTTTTAAAATTTTTTCGGATGGAGTTTTGGCCCCAAACTTGGTAGACGTGATCCTTGTATTTTTCTTGGCATGCACAAAAAAATTCAGCTAAAAACTTGAAGTGTACAAGATTTTGTGACCATTTGAAAAAGTGTCCCCATTTCAGACACTTTAATGGCTACTGGCAGCAAACCTGTAAAATCTCAAATGCTCTTTAACGGGGTGTGAGTTCTCGAGGTTTGATGAGGGATAGGGGGCCAATATAAGGGCCAAGTACCAGCACCCATTGCACATCATGTGCGCACACCCCCCGGCCCCCCTGATCACAGGAACCAAAATGCCGTCGGTCAGGTTCTCCTGCGATGCTCCGACGATGGTTCACCGACGAAGAAAAATGTGGCACCAAGACATACCTGAGCCCAGCATGTGCTGCCGTAACCCTCGGTCTGGTCCGATCTTAGACTGGGAATGAACTCCCTATGGTTAGACTGGAAATGAACTCCGTATGCTTAAGTCAACCCACGAAACGAGCGTGCAAGCGCTCAGCCGGCCAGAGGGGCGGGATGTGCAAGCTGGGGATCGGCCAGGTCCCTCTCTACATGCTGCCGATCATGCTACCACAACCCTTGGTCCGGTCTGATCTTAGACTGGGAATGAACTCCGTATGCCTAAGCCAACCGACAAAACGAGCGGGCGGGCGAGCAGGCGGGCACTACACCGACCAGAGAGATGGGATGTGCAAGTCGTGGATTGATTGGGTGGTAGGTGGGTTTATTCACATCTCCATATTTCTGCATGCCAATGCCATTTTTATGGCTTGTAAATTCATACAATGGTCCCTTAAGCCTTCACGTGAAGTTTCATGGCAAGACCACTTGGTTTCTATTTTTCATAATTTTTGAAACTTTTATGGTTTGAGATTTTTTAAAATTTTTGCAGAAAACGTTTTGGCACCAAACTTGGTAGATGTGATCCTTGTATTTTTCTTGGCATGCACAACAAAAATTCAGCTAAAAACTCGAAGCGTACAAGATTTTGTGACCATTTGAAAAAAGTGTCCCCATTTCAGACACTTTAATGGCTACTAGCAGCAAACCTATAAAATCTCAAATGCTCTTTAAGGGGGTGTGAGTTCTCGAGGTTTGATGAGGGATAGGGGGCCAATATATGGGCCAAGTACCAGCACCCATCGTACATCATGTGCGCACACCCCCCCGGCCACCCCGATCGTCGGAAACCCAATGCCGTCGATCAGGTTCTCCGACGATGCTCCAGTGATTGTGCCCCGACGAAGATAAATGTGACACCAACACATGCCCGAGCCCAGCATGTGCAACCGTAACCCTCGGTCTGGTCCGATCTTAGACTGGGAATGAACTCCGTATGCTTAGACTGGGAATCAACTCCGTACGGGCGCTCAACCGGCCAGAGGGGCGGGATGCGCAAGCCGGGGATTTGCCGAGTCCCCCTCTGCATGTTGCCAATCCTGCTGCCGTAACCCTCGATTCGGTCTGATCTTAGACTGGGAATGAACTCCGTATGAACTCCGTATGCCTAAGCCAACCGACGAAACGAACGGGCGGGCGGGCACTACGCCGGCCAAAGAGACGGAATGCGCAAGCCGTGGATCGATAGGGTGGTAGGTGGGTTTAGGCACATCTTCATATTTCTGCATGCCAATGTCATTTTTATGGCTTGTAAATTCATACAATGGTCCCTTAAGCTTTCACGTGAAGTTCCATGGCAAGACGACTCGTGTTCTATTTTTCATGATTTTTAAAACCTTTTGTGGTTTAGGATTTTTTAAAATTTTTTCGGAAGGATTTTTGGCCCCAAAATTGGTAGACGTGATCCTTGTATTTTTGTTGGCATGCACAAAACAATTCAGCTAAAAACTCAAAGTGTACAAGATTTTGTGACCATTTGAAAAAAATGTCCTCATGTCGGACACTTTAATGGCTACTGGCAGCAAACCTGTAAAATCTCAAATGCTCTTTAAGTTCTCGAGGTTTGATGAGGGATAGAGGGCCAATATAAGGGCCAAGTACCAGCACCCATCTCACATCAAGTGCGCACACCCCCCGGCCCCCTCGATCGTCGGAACCCCAATGCCGTCGGTCAGGTTCTCTGATGATGCTCCGACGATAGTGTCCTGATGAAGAAAAATGTGGCACCAGCACATGCCCGAGCCTAGCTTGTGCTACTGCAACCCTCTGTCTAGTCTGATCTTAGACTGGGAATGAACTCCGTATGCTTAGACTGGGAATGAACTTCGTATGCCTAAGTCAACCTACGAAACGAACGTGCGGGTGCTCAACCGGCCAGAGGGGCGGCATGCGCAAGCCAGGGATCGGCTAGGTCCCCCTCTACATGTTGCTGATCCTGCTGCCGCAACCCTCAGTCCTGTCCAATCTTAGACTAGGAATGAACTCCGTATGCCTAAGCCAATCGACGAAACGAGCAGGCGGGCAGGCGGGAGGGCACCAAACCGGCCAGAGAGACGGGATGCGCAAGCCGTGGATCGATAGGATGGTAGCTGGGTTTAGGCACATCTTCATATTTCTACATGCCAATGCCATTTTTATGGCTTGTAAATTCATACAATGGTCCCTTAAGCCTTAACATGAAGTTTCACGGCAAGATGACTCATTTTCTATTTTTCACGATTTTTGAAACTTTTTACGGTTCAAGATTTTTTAAAAATTTTTTCGGAAGGAGTTTTGGCGCCAAACTTGGTAGACGTGATCCTTGTATTTTTGTTGGCATGCATAAAAAAATTCAGCCAAAAACTCGAAGTGTACAAGATTTTGTGACCATTTGAAAAAAGTGTCCCCATTTCAGACACTTTAATGGCTACTGGCAGCAAACCTGTAAAACCTCAAATGCTCTTTAAGGGGGTGTGAGTTCTCAAGTTTTGATGAGGGATAGGGGGCCAATATAAGGGCCAAGTACCAGCACCCATCACACATCATGTGCGCACACCCCCTGGCCCCCCGGATCGTCGGAACCCCAATGTCGCCGGTCAGGTTCTCCGACGATGCTCCGACGATGCTCCGACGATGGTGCCCCGGTGAAGAAAAATGCAGCACCAGCACATGCCCGAGCCCAGCATGTTCTGTGGCAACCCTCGGTCCTGTCCGATCTTAGACTGGGAATGAACTCCATATGCTTATACTGGGAATGAACTCAGTATGCCTAAGTCAACTAACAAAACGAGCGGGCGGGTGTTCACCTGGCCAGAGGGGCGGGACGCATAAGCCGGGGACCGATTGGGTCCCATTCTACGTCCTGCTGATCTTGCTACCGTAACCCTTGGTCCAGTTCGATCTTAGACTGGGAATGAACTTCGTATGCCTAAGCCAATCGACGACACGAGCGGGCGGGCGGGCACCACACCGACCAGAGAGATGGGATGTGCAAGCCGTGGATCGATAGGGTGGTAGGTGGGTTTAGGCACATCTTCATTTGAAGTGTACCAGATTTTGTGACCATTTGAAAAAAGTGTCCCCATTTCAGATACTTTAAAGGCTACTGGCAGCAAACTGTAAAATCTCAAACGCTCTTTAAAGGGGTGTGAGTTCTCGAGGTTTGATGAGGGATAGGGGGCCAATATAAGGGCCAAGTACCAGCACCCATCGCACATCATGTACGCACACCCCCCTCGGCCCCCCCGATCATCGAAACCCCAATGCCGTCAGTCAGGTTCTCTGACGATGCTCCGATGATAGTGCCCTAACGAAGAAAAATAACGCAACAGCACATGCCCGAGCCCAGCATGTGCTACCGTAACCCTCGGTCTGGTCCGATCTTAGACTGGGAATGAACTCCATATGCCTAAGTCAACCCGCGAAACGAGCGTGTGGGCGCTCAACCGGCCAGAGGGGCGGGATGCGCAAGCCGGGGATCGACCAGGTCCCCCTCTGCATGTTGTCGATCCTGCTGCGGCAACCCTTGGTTCGGGCCAATCTTAGACTGGGAATGAACTCTGTATGCCTAAGCCAATCGATGAAACGAGCGGGCGGGGCGGGTGGGCGGGCACTACATCGGCCAGAGAGACGGGATGTGCAAGCCGTGGATCGATAGGGTGGTAGCTGGGTTTAGACACATCTTCATATTTCTACGTGCCAATGCCTTTTTTATGACTTGTAAATTTATACAATGGTCCCTTAAGCCTTCACGTGAAGTTTCATGGCAAGACGACTCGTTTTCTATTTTTCATAATTTTTGAAAAATTTTACGGTTTGAGATTTTTTAAAATTTTTTCGCAAGGATTTTTGGCCCCAAACATGGTAGACATGATCCTTATATTTTTTTTGGCATGCCCAAAAAAATTCAGCCAAAAATTCGAAGTGTACAAGATTTTGTGACTATTTGACTAAAATATCCCCATTTCAGACACTTTAATGGCTACTGGCAGCAAACCTATAAAATCTCAAATGCTCTTTAAGGGGGTGTGAGTTCTTGAGGTTTGATGAGAGGTAGGGGGCCAATATAAGGGCAAGTACTAGCACCCATCACACATAATATGCGCACACCCCCCCAGCAGCCCCGATCGTCAGAACCCCAATGTTGCCAGTCAGGTTCTCCGGCGATGCTCCGACGGTGGTGCCCCGACGAAGAAAAATGCGACACCAGCACATGCCCGAGCCCAGCATGTGCTACCGTAACCCTCGGTCTGGTCTGATCTTAGATTGGGAATGAACTCCATATGCTTAGACTAGGAATGAACTCCGTATGCCTAAGTCAACCCACGAAACGAGCGTGCGGGCGCTTAGCCGGCCAGAGGGACGGGATGCACAAGTCGAGGATCGGTCGGGTCCCTCCCTACGTGTTGCCGATCCTACTACCATAACCCTCGATCTGGTCTGATCTTAGACTGGGAATGAACTTCGTATGCTTAGACTAGGAATGAACTCCGTATGCCTAAGTCAACCCACGAAACGAGCGTGCCGGTGTTCAGTCGGCCAGAAGGGCGGTATGCACAAGCCGAGGATCGGTCAGGTCCCTCTCTATGTGCACACACCCCCTGGCCCCCCCGATCGTTGGAACCCTAATGCCGCTGGTCAAGTTCTCCGACGATGCTCCGGCGATGGTGCCCCAACGAAGAAAAATATGGCACCAACACATGCCCGAGCCTAGCATGTGCTTCCGTAACCCTCAGTCCGATCCGATCTTAGACTGGGAATGAACTCCGTATCCTTAGACTGAGAATCAACTCCGTATGCCTAAGTCAACCCACGAAACGAGCGTACGGGCGCTCAGCCGACCAGAGGGGCAGGATGCACAAGCCAAGGATCGGTCGGGTCCCTCTCTACGTGTTGCCGATCCTGCTGCTGCAACCCTCGGTCCAGTCCAAAATTAGACTGGGAATGAACTCTGTATGCTTAGACTGGGAATGAACTCCGTATGCCTAAGTCAACCCACGAAACAAGCGTGCGGGTGTTCAACCGGCCAGAAGGGTAGGATGCACAAGCCGGGGACTGGCTGGGTCCCCCTCTATGTGCGCACACCCCCCCGGCCCCCCCGATCGTTGGAACCCCAATGCCGCTGGTCAGGTTCTCCGACGATGCTCCGACGATGGTGTTCCAACGAAGAAAAATACGGCACCAACACATGCCCAAGCCTAGCATGTGCTGCCGCAACCCTCAGTTCGATCTAATCTTAGACTGGGAATGAACTCCGTATGCCTAGACTAGGATTGAACTTCGTATGACTAAGTCAACCCATGAAACGAGCGTGCGGGTGCTCAGTTGGCCAGAGGGGCAGGATAAACAAGCCGGGGATCGACCGAGACCCCCTCTGTGTGCTGCCAATCCTGCTACCACAACCCTCGATCCGATTTGATCTTAGACTGGGAATGAACTCCGTATGCCTAAGCTAACCGATGAAACGAACGGGTGGGCGGGCACTATGCCAACCAGAGAGATGGGATGCGCAAGCCATGGATCGATAGGGTGGTAGGTGGGTTTAGCCACATCTTCATATTTCTACGTGCCAATGCCCTTTTTATGGCTTGTAAATTCATACAATGGTCCCTTAGGCCTTCACGTGAAGTTTCATGGCAAGACGACTCATTTTCTATTTTTCATGATTTTCAAAACTTTTTACGGTTCAAGATTTGTTAAAATTTTTTTGGAATGATTTTTGGCCCTAAACTTGGTAGACGTGATCCTTGAATTTTTGTTGGCATCACAAAAAAATTCAGCCAAAAACTCGAAGTGTACAAGATTTTGTGACCATTTGAAAAAAGTGTCCCCATTTCAGACACTTTAAAGGCTACTGGCAGCAAACCTGTAAAATCTCAAATGCTCTTTAAGGGGGTGTGAGTTCTCGAGGTTTGATGAGGGATAGGCGGCCAATATAAGGGCCAAGTAGCAGCACCCATTGCACATCATGTACGCACACCCCCCCCGACCCTCCCGATCGTCGGAACCCCAATACCGTCGGTCAGGTTCTCCGACGATGCTCCGGTGATGTTGCCCCTGTGAAGAAAAATGTGGCACCAACACATGCCCGAGCCCAGCATGTGCTGTCGCAATCCTCGGTCCGATCCGATCTTAGACTGGGAATGAACTCCATATGCTTAGACTGGGAATGAACTCTGTATGCCTAAGTCAACCCACGAAACAAGCGTGCGGGTTTTTCGAAAGGATTTTTGGCCCCAAACTTGGTAGACGTGAACCTTGTATTTTTTTGGGGCGCACAAAAAAATTCAGCCAAAAACTCGAAGTGTACAAGATTTTGTGACCATTTGAAAAAAGTGTCCCCATTCCAAACACTTTAATGCCTACTGGCAGCAAACCTGTAAAATCTCAAATGCTCTTTAAGGGGGTGTAAGTTCTCAAGGTTTGATGAGGGATAGGGGCATATATAAGGGCCAAGTACCACCACCCACCGCATACCCCCCCGGGCGCCCCAATCGTCGGAACCCCAATGCCGTCGGTCAGGTTCTCCAGCGATGCTCCGCCGATAGTGCCCGGTGAAGAAAAATTTGGCACCAAGACATGTCTGAGCCCAGCATGTGCTGCCCAACCCTCGGTCTCAGATCTTAGACTGGGAATGAACTCTATATGCTTAGACTGGGAATGAACTCTGTATGCCTAAGTCAACCCACGAAACAAGCGTGTGGGTTTTTCGAAAGGATTTTTGGCCCCAAACTTGGTAGACGTCATCCTTGTATTTTTTTTGGGGCGCACAAAAAAATTCAGCCAAAAACTCGAAGTGTACAAGATTTTGTGACCACTTGAAAAAAGTGTCCCCATTCCAAACACTTTAATGCCTACTGGCAGCAAACCTGTAAAATCTCAAATGCTCTTTAAGGGGGTGTAAGTTCTCAAGGTTTGATGAGGGATAGGGGCATATATAAGGGCCAAGTACCACCACCCACAGCATACCCCCCGGGCGCCCCAATCGTCGGAACCCCAATGCCGTCGGTCAGGTTCTCCGGCGATGCTCCGTCGATAGTGCCCCGGTGAAGAAAAATTCAGCACCAAGACATGTCTGAGCCCAGCATGTGCTGCCCAACCCTCGGTCTGATCAGATCTTAGACTGGGAATGAACTTTGTATGCTTAGATTGGGAATGAACTCTGTATGCCTAAGTCAACCCATGAAACAAGCGTGTGGGTGCTCAGCCGGCCAGAGGGGCGGGATGCGCAAGCCGGGGATCGATCGGGTCCCCTCTACGTGCTACCAATCCTGCTGCCACAACCCTCGATCCAGTTCGATCTTAGACTGGGAATGAACTCCATATGCCTAAGCCAACCGACGAAACCAACGGGCGGGCGGGCACTACTCCGGCCAGAGAGACGAGATGCGTGAGCCGTGGATCGATAGGGTGGTAGGTGGGTTTAGGCACATCTTCATATTTCTACGTGCCAATGCCATTTTTATAGCTTGTAAATTCACGTGAAGTTTAATGGCAAGACGATTCGTTTTCTATTTTTCATGATTTTTGAAACTTTTTACGGTTCGGGATTTTTAAAAATTTTTCGAAAGTAGTTTTGGCCACAAACTTGGTAGACGTGATCCTTGTATTTTGTTGGCATGCGCAAAAAAATTTAGCTAAAAACTCGAAGTGTACAAGATTTTGTGACCATTTGAAAAAAGTGTCCCCATTTCAGACACTTTAATGGCTACTGGCAGCAAACCTCTAAAATCTCAAATGCTCTTTAAGGGGGTGTGAGTTCTCAAGGTTTGATGAGGGATAAGGGGCCAATATAAGGGCCAAGTACCAGCACCCATCGCACATCATGTGCGCACACCCCCCTGACCCCTCCGATCGTCAGAACCCCAATGCCGCCAGTCAGGTTCTCCGACGATGCTCCAGCGAAGAAAAATGCGGCACCACCACATGCCCGAGCCCAGCATGTTCTGCCACAACCATCGATCCAGTCTGATCTTAGACTGGGAATGAACTCTGTATGCTTAGGCTGAGAATGAACTCCGTATGCCTAAGTCAACCCATGAAACGAGCGTACGGGTGCTTAGTCGGCCAGAAGGGTGGGATGCGTAAGCCGAGGATCGATCAGGTCCCTCTCTACGTGCTATCGATCCTGCTGCCACAACCTTCAGTCCGGTCCGATCTTAGACTTGGAATGAACTCCCACCGATGAAACGAGCGGGTGGGCGGGCATGCGGATGGGATGCGCAAGCCGTAGATCGATAGGGTGGTAGGTGGGTTTAGGCACATCTTCATATTTCTACATGGCAATGCCATTTTTATGGCTTGTAAATTCACACAATGGTTCCTTAACCCTTCATGTCAAGTTTCATGGCAAGACGACTCGTTTTCTATTTTTCACGATTTTCAAAACTTTTTACGGTTCGGGATTTTTTAAAATTTTTTCGGAAGGAGTTTTGGCCCCAAACTTGGTAGACATGATCCTTGTATTTTTGTTGGCATGCATAAAAAATTCAGCTAAAAACTCGAAGTGTACAAGATTTTGTGATCATTTGAAAAAAATGTCCCCATTTCAGACACTTTAATGGCTACTGGCAGCAAACCTGTAACATCTCAAATGCTATTTAATGGGGTGTGAGTTCTCAAGGTTTGGTGAGGGATAGGGGGCCAATATAAGGGTCAAGTTACCCGCACCCATCGCACATCATGTGCGCACACCCCCGGCCCCCCCGAATCGTCGAAACCCCAATGCCGCCGGTTAGGTTTTTCGGTGATGATCTGACGGTGGTGCCCCGGTGAAGAACAATGCGACACCAACACATGCTCGAGCCCAGCATGTGCTGTCACAACCCTCGGTTGGTCCAATCTTAGAGTGGGAATGAACTCCGTATGCTTAGACTAGGAATTAACTCCATATGCCTAAGTCAACCCATGAACGAGCGTGCGGGTTCTCAGTCGGCCAGAGGGGCAGGATGTGCAAGCCGGGGATCGGCCGGGTCCCCCTCTGCATGCTGCCGATCCTGCTGCCGTAACCATCGGTCCAGTCCAATCTTAGACTGGGAATGAACTCCGTATGCCTAAGCCAACCGACGAAACGAGTAGGCGGGCGGGCACTACGTCGGCCAAAGAGACGGGATGCGCAAGCCGTGGATCGATAGGGTGGTAGGTGGGTTTAGGCGCATCTTCATATTTCTATGTGCCAATGCCATTTTTATGGCTTGTAAATTCATACAATGGTCCCTTACGCCTTCACGTGAAGTTTCATGGCAAGATGACTCGTTTTATATTTTTCACGATTTTTAAAACTTTTTACGGTTCGGGATTTTTTAAAATTTTTTCGAAGGATTTTTGGCCCCAAACTTAGAGACATGATCCTTGTATTTTTGTTGGCATGCACAAAAAAATTCAGCTAAAAACTCGAAGTGTACAAGGTTTTGTGACCATTTGAAAAAAATGTCCCCATTTTCAGACACTTTAATCGCTACTGGCAGCAAACCTGTAAAATCTCAAATGCTCTTTAAGGGGGTGTGAGTTCTCAAGGATTGATGAGGGATAGGGGGCCAATATCAGGAACAAGAACCCTCACCCATCGCACATCATGTGGGCACACCCCCCCGGCCCCCCCGATCGCCGAAACCCACAATGCCGCCGGTCAGGTTCTCCGGTGATGCTCTGGCGATGGTGCCTCGACGAAGAAAAATGCGGCACAGCACATGACCGAGCCCAGCATGTGCGGCCGCAACCCTCAGTCCGGTCCGATCTTAGACTGGGAATGAACTCCGTATGCCTAAGTCAAGCCACGAAACGAGCGTGTGGGCGTTCAGCCGGCCAGAGGGGCGGGATGCGCAAGTCGGGGATCGGTCAGGTCCCACTCTACGTGCTGCCGATCCTGCTGCTGCAACCCTCAGTCTGACCTGATTGAGGGTGACTCGTAGCCAATCGAGAAATGGGGACTCTGTATGCCAACTCTGGACCTGAGCGACGCATTACGCAGAAGACGGGCGATATGCGCAAGCCGTGATGATAGGGTGGTAGTGAGTTAGGCACATTCTTCATATTTCTAGGGCCAATGCCATTTTTTATGGCCTGTAAATTCAACAATGGTCCCTTAAGCCTTCACATGAAGTTTCATGTCAAGACGACTCGTTTTCTATTTTTCATAATTTTGGAAAGTTTTTACGGTTCGGGATTTTTTAAAATTTTTTCAGAAGGCGTTTTGGCCCCAAACTTGGTAGACGTGATCCTTGTATTTTTGTTGGCATGCACAAAACAATTCAGCTAAAAACTCGAAGTGTACAAGATTTTGTGACCATATGAGAAAAGTGTCCCCATTTCAGACACTTTAATGGCTACTGGCAGCAAACCTATAAAATCTCAAATGCCCTTTAAGGGGGTGTGAGTTCTCGAGGTTTGATTAGGGCTAGGGGACCAATATAAGGGCCAAGTACCCGCACCCATCGCACATCATGTGCGCACACCCCCCCGGCCCCCCGATCGTCGGAACCCAAATGCTGTCGGTCAGGTTCTCCGGTGATGCTCCGATGATGGTGCCCCTGCAAAGAAAAATGCGGCACCAGCACATGCCCGAGCCCAGCCTGTGCTACCACAACCCTCGGTCCGGTCCGATCTTAGATGACGAATCAACTCCATATGCTTAGACTGGGAATGAACTTCGTATGCCTAAGTCAACCCACGAAACGAGCGTGTGGGTGCTCAGCTGGCCAGAGGGGCAGAATGCGCAAGCCGGGGATCGGTCAGGTCCCTCTCTGCGTGCTACCAATCCTGCTACCGCAACCCTCGATTCGGTCAGATCTTAGACTGGGAATGAACTCCGTATGCCTAAGCCAACCGACAAAACGAGTGGGCGGGCGGACAGGCGGGCACTACGCCACGGATCGATAGGGTTGTAGGTGGGTTTAGGCACATCTTCATATTTCTACGTGCCAATGCCATTTTTATGGCTTGTAAATTCATACAATGGTCCCTTAAGCCTTCACGGTTCATGATTTTTTAAAATTTTTTCGGAAGGATTTTTGGCCCCAAACTTGGTGGACGTGATCCTTGTATTTTTGTTGGCATGCACAAAAAAATTCAGCTAAAAACTCGAAGTGTACAAGATTTTTTTACCATTCGAAAAAAGTATCCCCATTTCAGACACTTTAATGGCTACTGGCAGCAAACCTGTAAAATCTCAAATGCTCTTTAAGTGGGTGTGAGTTCTCGAGGTTTGATGAGGGATCGGGGCCAATATAAGGGCCAAGTACCAGCACCCATCGCTCATCAGGTGCGCACACCCCGCCGGCCCGCCCTATCGTCGAAACCCCAATGCCATCGGTCAGGTTCTCCGGTGATGCTCTGGCGATGGTGCCCCGACGAAGAAAAATGTGGCACCAGCACTTGCCCGAGCCCAGCATGTGCTGCCGTAACCCTTGGTCCAGTCCGATCTTAGACTGGGAATGAACTCCATATGCTTAGACTGGGAATGAACTCCATATGCTTAGACTGGGAATGAACTCCGTATGCCTAAGTCAACCCACGAAACGAGCGTGTGGGTCTTTAACCGGCCAGAGGGGCGGGATGAGCAAGCCGAGTATCGGCCGGGTCCCCTTCTGCGTGCTGTCAATCCTACTGTCGTAACCCTCAGTCTGGTCTGATCTTAGACTGGAAATGAACTCTGTATGCCTAAGCCAACCGACGAAAATAACGGGTGGGCAGGCAGGCGGGCACTACGTCGGCCAGAGAGAGGGGATGCGCAAGCCTTGAATCGATAGGGTGGTAGGTGGGTTTAGGCACATCTTCATATTTCTGCATGCCAATGCCATTTCTATGGCTTGTAAATTCATACAATGGTCCCTTAAGCCTTCACGTGAAGTTTCATGGCAGGACGACTCGTTTTCTATTTTTCATGATTTTTGAAACTTTTTATGGTTCGGGATTTTTTAAAATTTTTTCGAAAAGAGTTTTGGCCCCAAACTTGGTAGACGTGATCCTTTTATTTTTGTTGGCATGCACAAAAAAATTCAACTAAAAACTCGAACTGTACAAGATTGTGTGACCATTTGAAAAAGTGTCCCCATTTCACACACTTTAATGGCTACTGGCAGCAAACCTGTAAAATCTCAAAAGCTCTTTAAGGGGGTGTGAGTTCTCAAGGTTTGATGAGGGATAGGGGGCAATATAAGGGTCAAGTACCTGCACCCATCGCACATCATGTGCATACACCCCCCGGCCCCCCGATGTCGGAACCCCAATGCCGTCGATCAGGTTCTCCAGCGATGCTCCGGCGATGGTGCCCCGGTGAAGAAAAATGCGGCACTAGCACATGCCCAAGCCCAGCATGTGCTGCCCAACCCTCGGTTCGGTCCGATCTTAGACTGGGAATGAACTCCATATGCTTAGACTGGGAATGAACTCCGTATGCCTAAGTTAACCCACGAAACGAGCGTGCGGGCGCTCAGCCGACCAGAGGGGCAGGATGCGCAAGCCGGGGATCGATCGGGTCCCCCTCTGCGTGCTGTCGGTCCTGCTGCAGCAACCCTCGGTCTGGTCCGATCTTAGTCTGGGAATGAACTCTGTATGCATAAGCCAACCGACGAAACGAACGGGCGGGCGGGCGGGCACCACGTCGGCCAGAGAAACGGGATGCGCAAGCCGTGGATCGATAGGGTGGTAGGTGGGTTTAGGTACATCTTCATATTTCTGCATGCCAATGCCATTTTTATGGCTTGTAAATTCATACAATGGTCCCTTAAGCCTTCACGTGATGTTTCATGGCAAGACGACTCGTTTTCTTTTTTTCACGATTTTTTAAACTTTTTACGGTTCGAGATTTTTTAAAATTTTTTCAGAAGAGTTTTGTCCCCAATCGTGGTAGCCGTGATTCTTGTATTTTTGTTGGCATGCACAAAAACATTCAGCTAAAAACTCCAAGTGTACAATATTTTGTGGCCATTTGAAAAAAGTGTCCCCATTTTAGACAATTTAATTGCTACTAGCAGCAAACCTATAAAATCTCAAATGCTCTTTAAGGGGGTGCGAGTTCTCGAGGTTTGATGAGGGATAGGGGGCCAATGTAAGGGCCAAGTACCAGCACCCATCGGACATCATGTGCGTACCCCACCCACCCTCGGCCCCCCCGATCGTCGGAACCCCAATGCCGCCGGTCAGGTTCTCCGGTGATGCTCCGATGATGGTGCCCCGACAAAGAAAAATGTGGCACCAGGACATGCCCGAGCCCAGCATGTGCTACTGCAACCCTCGGTCTGATTTGATCTTAGACTGGGAATGAACTTCATATGCTTAGACTGGGAATGAACTCCTTAATCCTAAGTCAACCCACGAAACGAGCGTACGGGCGCTCAGTCGTCCAGAGGGGCGAGATGTGCAACTCGGGGATCGACCGGGTCCCCCTCTGCAAGCTGTCGATCCTGCTACCACAACCCCTGGTCCGATCTGATCTTAGACTGGGAATGAACTCCGTATGCCTAAGCAAACCGATGAAACGAGCGGGCGGGCGGGCAGGCAGGCACTACGCCGGCCAGAGAGACGGGATGCGCAAGCCGTGGATCGATAGGGTGGTAGGAGGGTTTTGGGACATCTTCATATTTCTGCATGCGAATACCATTTTTATGGCTTGTAAATTCATACAATGGTCCCTTAAGCCTTCACGTGAAGTTTCATGGCAAGATGACTTGTTTTCTATTTTTCATGATTTTTGAAACTTTTTCGATTCGAGATTTTTTAAAATTTTTTCGGAAGGAGTTTTGGCCCCAAACTTGGTAGAGGTGATCCTTGTATTTTTGTTGGCATGACCAAAAAACTTCAGCTAAAAACTCCAAGTGTACAAGATTTTGTGACCGTTTGAAAAAAGTGTCCCCATTTCAGACATTTTAATGGCTACTGGTAGCAAGCCTGTAAAATCTCGAATGCTCTTTAAGTGGGTGTGAGTTCTCGAGGTTTGATGAGGGATAGGGGGCCAATATAAGGGCCAAGTACCAGCACCCATCGCACATCATGTGCGCACACCCCCCCGGCCACCCCGATCGCCGGAACACCAATGCCGCCGGTCAGGTTCTCCGGTGATGCTCCGACGATGGTGCCCCAAAAATGTGGGACCACCACATGCCCGAGCCCAGCATGTGCTGCCGCAACCCTCGGTCTGATCCAATCTTAGACTGGGAATGAACTTCGTATGCTTAGACTGGGAATGAACTCCTTAATCCTAAGTCAACCCACGAAACGAGCGTGCGGGCGCTCAGTCGTCCAGAGGGGTGAGATGCGCAACTCGGGAATCGACCGAGTCACCCTCTGCAAGCTGCTGATCCTGCTACCACAACCCTTGGATCGGTCTGATCTTAGATTGGGAATTAACTCCGTATGCCTAAGCCAACCGACGAAACGAGCGGGCGAGCAGGCGGGCGGGCACTACGCCGGCCAGAAAGATGGGATGCACAAGCCGTGGATCGATAGGGTGGTAGGTGGGTTTAGGCACATCTCCATAATTCTACATGCCAATACCATTTTTTTGGCTTGTAAATTCATACAATGGCCCTTAAGCCTTCACGTGAAGTTTAATGGCAAGATGACAGAATTTCTATTTTTCATGATTTTCAAAACTTTTAGCGGTTCGGGATTTTTTAAACTTTTTTTGAAAGGAGTTTTGGCCCAAAACTTGGTAGACGTGATCCTTGTATTTTTCTTGGCATGCACAAAAAAATTGAGCTAAAAACTTGAAGTGTACAAGATTTTGTAACCATTTGAAAAAAGTGTCCCCATTTCAGACACTTTAATGGCTACTGGCAGCAAACCTGTAAAATCTCAAATGCTCTTCAAGGGGGTGTGAGTTCTCGAGGTTTGATGAGGGATAGGGGGCAATATAAGGGCCAAGTACCAGCACCCATTGCACATCATGTGCGCACACCCCCCGGCCCCCGATCGTCGGAACCCAAATGCCGTTGGTCAGGTTCTCCGACGATGCTACGGCGATGGTGCCCCGACGAACAAAAATGTGGCACCAGCACATGCCCGAGCCTAGCATGTGCTATCGAAACCCTCGGTGCGATTCGATCTTTGACTGGGAATGAACTCCGTATGCTTAGACTGGGAATGAACTTCGTATGCCTAAGTCAACCCACGAAATGAGCGTGCGGGCACTCAGCCAGCCAGAGAGACGGGATGCGCAAGCCTCGGTCTGGTCCGATCTTAGATTGGGAATGAACTCCGTATGCCTAAGCGAACCGACAACACGAGCGGGCGGGCACTACGCCGGCCAGAGAGTCGGGATGCGCAAGCCGTGGATCGATAGGGTGGTAGGTGGGTTTAGGCACATCTTCATATTTCTACATGCCAATGCCATTTTCATGGCTTGTAAATTCGTACAATGGTCCCTTAAGCCTTCATGTGAAGTTTCATGGCAAGACGACTCGTTTTCTATTTTTCACGATTTTTGAAACTTTTTGAGGTTCGAGATTTTTTAAAATTCTTTCGGATGGAGTTTTGGCCCCAAACTTGGCGGACGTGATCCTTTATTTTGTTGTCTTGCACAAAAAAATTCAGCTAAAAACTCGAATTGTACAAGATTTTGTGACGATTTGAAAAAAGTGTCCCCATTTCAGACACTTTAGTGGCTACTGGCAGCAAACCTGTAAAATCTGAAATGCTCTTTAAGGGGGTGTGAGTTCTCGAGGTTTGATAAGGGATAGGGGGCCAATATAAAGGCCAAGTACTAGCACCCATCTCACATCATGTGCGTACACCCCCCTCCCCGGCCCCGCGATCGCCAGAACCCCAATGACGCTAGTCAGGTTCTCCGGCGATGCTTCGACGATGGTGCCTTGACAAAGAAAATTGAGGCACCAGCACATGCCCGAGCCCAGCATGTGCTACCGCAACCCTCGGTCCGGTCCGATCTTAGACTGGGAATGAACTTCGTATGCTTAGACTAGGAATTAACTCTGCATGCCTAAGTCAACCCATGAAACGAGCGTACGGGCGCTCAGCCGGCCAGAGGGGTGGGGTGAGCAAGCCGGGGATCGGTCGGGTCCCCCTCTGCATGCTACAGATCCTGCTGCTGCAACCCTCGGTCCGGTCCGATCTTAGACTGGGAATGAACTCCGTATGCCTAAGCCAACCGACGAAACGAGCGGGCGGGCACTACGTCGGCCAGAGAGACGAGATGCGCAAGCTGTGGATCGATAGGGTGGTAGGTGGGTTTAGGCACATCTTCATATTTCTACGTGCCAATGCCATTTTTATGGCTTGTAAATTCATACAATGGTCCCTTAAGCCTTCACGTGAAGTTTCATGGAAAGACGACTCGTTTTCTATTTTTCATGATTTTCGAAACTTTTTTCGATTCAAGATTTTTTAAAATTTTTTCGGAAGGAGTTTTGGCCCCAAACTTGGTAGACGTGATCCTTGTATTTTTGTTGGCATGCACAAAAAACTTCAGCTAAAAACTCAAAGTGTACAAGATTTTGTGACCATTTGAAAAAAGTGTTCCCATTTTAGACACTTTAATGGCTACTAGCAGCAAACCTGTAAAATTTGAAATGCTCTTTAAGGGGGTGTGAGTTCTCGAGGTTTGATAAGGGATAGGGGGCCAATATAAGGGCCAAGTACCAGCATCCATCACACATCATGTGCGCACACCTCGCCCGACCCCCCCGATCACCGGAACCCCAATGCCGCCGGTCAGGTTCTCCGACGATGCTCCGGCGATGGTGCCCCGGCGAAAAAAAATACGGCACTAGCACATGCCCGAGCCCAGCTTGTGCTGCCGCAACTCTCAGTCTAATCCGATCTTAGACTGGGAATTAACTCCGTATGCTTAGACTGGGAATGAACTCCGTATGCCTAAGTCAACCCACGAAACGAGCGTAAGGGCATACGGAGTTAATTCCTAGTCTAAGCATATGCAGTGTATTCCCAGTCTAAGATCGGACTGGACCGAGGGTTGTGGCAGCACATGCTGGGCACGGGCATGTGCTGGTGCCATATTTTTCTTCGCCGGGGCACCATTGCCGGAGCATTGCCGGAGAACTTGACCGGCGGCATTGGAGTTCCGGTGATCGGGGGGGTCAGGCGGGGTGTGCGCACATGATGTGTGATGGGTGCTGGTACTTGGCCCTTATATTGGCCCCCTATCCCTCATCAAACCTCGAGAACTGACACCCCCTTAAAGAGTATTTCAGATTTTACAGGTTTGCTGCCAGTAGCCATTAAAGTGTCTGAAATGGGAACACTTTTTTCAAATGGTCACAAAATCTTGTACACTTTGAGTTTTTAGCTGAATTTTTTTGTGCATGCCAACAAAAATACAAGGATCACATCTACCAGGTTTGGGGCTGAAACTCCTTCCAAAAAAATTTTAAAAAATCTCGAACAGCAAAAAGTTTCAAAAATCGTGAAAAATAGAAAACGAGTCGTCTTGCCATGAAACTTCACGTGAAGGCTTAAGGGACCATTGTATGAATTTACAAGCCATAAAAATGGCATTGGCACGCAGAAATATGAAGATGTGCCTAAACCCACCTACCACCCTATCGATCCACGACTTGCGCATCCCGTCTCTCTGGCCGGCGTAGTACCCGCCCGCCCGTCCACTCATTTCGTCGTTTGGCTTAGGCATACGGAGTTCATTCCTAATCTAAGAACGGACCAGACCGAGGGTTGTGGCAGCAGGATCGGCAGCACGTAGAGGGGGACCCAGCCGATCCCCGGCTTGTGCATCCCACCCCTCTGTCGGCTGAGCGCCCGCACGCTCGTTTCGTCGGTTGACTTTGGCATACGGAGTTCATTCCCAGTCTAAGCATACGGAGTTCAATCCCAGTCTACGATCGGACCGGACCGAGGGTTAGGGCAGCACATGCTAGGCTTCGGCATGTGCTGGTGCCGTATTTTTCTTCGTCGGGGCACCATCGTCGGAGCATCGTCGGAGAACCTGACCGACGGCATTGGGGTTCCGGCGATCGGGGGGGCCGGGGGGGTGTACACAAATGATGTGCGATGGGTGCTGGTACTTGGCCCTTATATTGGCCCCCTATCCCTCTTCAAACCTCGAGAACTCACATCCCCTCAAAAAGGCATTTAGATTTTATAGTTTGCTGCCAGTAGCCATTAAAGTGTCTGAAATGGGGACACTTTTTGAAATGGTCACAAAATCTTGTACACAAAATCTTTTTTGAAATGGTCTGAAACGTAAAAAGTTTCAAAATCGTGAAAAAATAGTAAACGAGTCGTTTTGCCATGAAACTTCACGTGAAGGCTTAAGGGACCATTTGTTGAATTACAAGCCATAAAAATGGCATTGGCACGCAGAAAATGGAGATGTGCCTAAACCCACCTACCACCCTATCGATCCACGGCTTGCGCATCCCATCTTTCTGGCCGGTGTAATGCCCGCCTGCCTGCCCGCTCGCTTGTTTCCTCGGTTGGCATAGGCATACAGAGTTCATTCCCAGTTGAAGATCGAACCAGACTGAGGGTTGCAGCAACAGGATTGGCAGCACACAGAGGGGGACCCGGCTGATCCCCGGATTATGCATCCCACCCCTCTGGCTGGCTGAGTACTCGCACGCTCGTTTCGTGTGTTGACTTAGGCGTACGAGTTCATTCCCAGTCTAAGCATATGGATTTCATTCCCAATCTAAGATTGGACCAGACCGAGGGTTGTGGCAGCACATGCTGGGCTCGGGCATGTGCTGATGCCGTATTTTTCTTGCTGGGGCACCATCGCCGAAGCATCGCCGAAGAACCTGACTGACGGCTTGGGTTCCAGGCGATCGGGTGGGCCGGGGAGGGTGTGCGCACATGATGTGCGATGGGTGCTGGTACTTGGCCCTTATATTGGCCCCCTATCCCTCATCAAACCTCGAGAACACACACCCCCTTAAAGAGCATTTGAGATTTTACAGGTTTCCTGCCAGTAGCCATTAAAGTGTCTGGATTGGGGACACTTTTTTCAAATGGCCACAAAATCTTGTACACTTCAAGTTTTTAGTTGAATTTTTTGGTGCACGCCAACAAAAATACAAGGATCATGTCTTCCAAGTTTGGGACCAAAAATCCTTCCGAATAAATTTTAAAAAATCCGAACCACAAAAAGTTTTGAAAATCGTGAAAAATAGAAAACGAGTCGTCTTGCCATGAAACTTCATGTGAAGGCTTAAGGGACCATTGTATGAATTTACAAGCCATAAAAATGGCATTGGCATGCAGAAATATGAAGATGTGCCTAAACCCAACTACCACCCTATCGATCCACGACTTGCGCATCCCGTCTCTCTGGCCAGCGTAGTGCCTGCCTGTCCGCCCGCCCGCTCGTTTCGTCAGTCGGCTTAGCCATACGGAGTTCATTCCCAGTCTAAGATCAGACCGGATCGAGGGTTGCAGTAGTAGAATCGGCAGCACGCAGAGGGGGACCCGACTGATCCTCGGCTTGCGCATCCTGCCCCTCTGCCCGACTGAGCGCCCGCA
>NW_019168048.1:11406254-11474592 GCF_002303985.1 Durio zibethinus
TTAAAGGGGTGTGAAGTTTTCTCGAGGGTTGATAAGGGATTAGGGGGCCAATATAAGGGCAAAGTATCGGCACCCACCGCACATCATTTGCGCACACCCCCCAGCCCCCCCGATCGTCGGAACCCCAATGCCGCCGGTCAGGTTCTCTGATGATGCTCCGATGATGGTGCCCCGACGAAGAAAAATGTAGCACCAGCACATGCCCGAGCCTAGCATGTGCTGCTGCAACCCTCGGTCTGGTCTGATCTTAGACTGTGAATGAACTCCGTATGCCTAGACTGGGAATGAACTCCGTATGCCTATGTCAACCCACGAACGAGCGTGCCGACGCCCAACCGGCCAGAGGCGTGATATGCACAAGCCGAGGATCGGTCGGGTCCCCCTCTATGTACTGTCGATCCTGCTGCCACAACCTTTGGTCCAGTCCGATCTTAGACAGGGAATGAACTTCATATTCCTAAGCCAACCGACGAAACGAGCGGGCGGACGAGCGGGCGAGCACTACGTCGGCCAGAGAGATGGGATGCGCAAGCCGTGGATCGATAGGGTGGTAGGTGGGTTTAGGCACATCTTCATATTTCTGCATGCCAATGCCATTTTTTTGGCTTGTAAATTCATACAATGGTCCCTTAAGCCTTCACGTGAAGTTTCATGGCAAGACGACTCATTTTCTATTTTTCATGATTTTTGAAACTTTTTGCGGTTTGGGACTTTTTAAAATTTTTTCGGAAGGAGTTTTGGCCCCAAACTTGGTAGATGTGATCCTTGTATTTTTGTTGGCATGCACAAAAAAATTCAGCTAAAAAGTCGAAGTGTACACGATTTTGTTACCATTTGAAAAAAGTGTCGCCATTTCAGACACTTTAATTACTACTGGCAGCAAACTTGTAAAATCCCAAATGCTGTTTAAGGGGGTGTGAGTTCTCGAGGTTTAATGAGGCATAAGGGGCCAATATAAGGGCCAAGTACCAGCACCCATCGCACATCATGTGCGCACACCCCCCCTCGGCCCCCCCGATCACCGGAACCCCAATGCTGTCGGCCAGCTTCTCCGAAGATGCTTCGATGATGGTGCCCCGATGAAGAAAAATACAGCACCAGCACATGCCCGAGCCCAGAATGTGCTGCTGCAACCCTCGGTCTGGTCTGATCTAAGACTGTGAATGAACTCCGTATGCCTAGACTGGGAATGAACTCTGTATGCCTATGTCAACCCATAAAACGAGCGTGCCGGCGCCCAACCGGCTAGAGGGGCGATATGCACAAGCCGGGGATCGATCGAGTCCCCCTCTGTGTGCTGCCAATCCTGCTGCCGCAACCCTCAGTCCGGTCTGATCTTAGACTAGGAATGAACTTCGTATTCCTAAGCCAACCGACGAAACGAGTGAGCGGACGGACGGGCTGGCACTATGTCAGCCAAAGAGACGGGATGCGTAAGCCGTGGATCGATAGGGTGGTAGGTGGGTTTAGGCACATCTTCATATTTCTACGTGCCAATGCCATTTTTTTGGCTTGTAAATTCATACAATGGTCCCTTAAGCCTTCACGTGAAGTTTCATGGCAAGATGACTCATTTTCTATTTTTCACGATTTTTGAAACTTTTTGCGGTTTGGGATTTTTTAAAATTTTTTCGAAAGGAGTTTTGGCCCCAAACTTGGTATATGTGATCTTTGTATTTTTGTTGGCATGCACAAAAAAATTCAGCTAAAAAGTCGAAGTGTACATGATTTTGTGACCATTTGGAAAAAGTGTCCCCATTTCAGACACTTTAATTGCTACTGGCAGCAAACCTGTAAAATCTCAAATGCTGTTTAAAGGGGTGTGAGTTCTCGAGGTTTAATGAGAGATAGGGGGCCAATATAAGGGCCATGTACCAGCACCTATCGCACATCATGTGCGCACACCCCACTGACCACGCCGATCGCCGGAACCCCAATGCCGCCGGTCAGGTTCTCCGACGATGCTCCGATGATGGTGCCCCGACGAAGAAAAATGTAGCACCAGCACATGCCCGAGCCTAGCATATGCTGCTGCATCCCTTGGTCTGGTTTGATCTTAGACTATAAATGAACTCCGTATGCCTAGACTGGGAATGAACTCTGTATTCCTATGTTAACCCACGAAACGAGGGTGCCGATGCCCAGCCGGCCAGAGGCGTGATATGCACAAGCCGAGGATCGGTCGGGTCCCCCTCTGTGTGCTGCCGATCCTACTGCCGCAACCCTCAGTCCGATCCGATCTTAGACTGGGAATGAACTCCGTATTCCTAAGCCAACCGATGAAACAAGCGAGTGGACGAACGGGCGGGCGCTACGTCAGCCAGAGAGACGGGATGCGTAAGCCATGGATCGATAGGGTGGTAGGTGGGTTTAGGCACATCTTCATATTTCTATGTGCCAATGCCATTTTTTTGGCTTGTAAATTCATACAATGGTCCCTTAAGCCTTCACGTGAAGTTTCATGGCAAGACGACTCATTTTCTATTTTTCACGATTTTGAAACTTTTTGCGGTTTGGGATTTTTTAAAATTTTTTTGGAAGGAGTTTTGGAAAAAAACTTGGTATATGTGATCATTGTATTTTTGTTGGCATGTACAAAAAAATTCAGCTAAAAAGTCGAAGTGTACACGATTTTGTGACCATTTGGAAAAAGTGTCCCCATTTTAGACACTTTAATTGCTACTGGCAGCAAACCTGTAAAATCTCAAATGCTGTTTAAAGGGGTGTGAGTTCTCGAGGTTTAATGAGAGATAGAGGGCCAATATAAGGGCCAAGTACAAGCACCTATCGCACATCATGTGCGCACACCCCACTGACCACGTCGATCGTCGGAACCCCAATACCGTCGGTCAGGTTCTCTGGCGATGCTCTGACGATGGTGCCCCGACGAAGAAAAATACGGCACCAGCACACGCCCGAGCCCAGCATGTGCTATCACAACCCTCGGTCTAGTTTGATCTTAGACTGTGAATGAACTCCATATGCTTAGACTGGGAATGAACTCCGTATGCCTAAGTCAACCCATGAAACGAGCGTGCAGGCGCTCAGCCGACCAGAGGGGCGAGATGTGCAAGTCGAGGATCGGTTGGGTCCCCCTCTACGTGCTGCCGATCTTGCTACCTCAACCTTCAGTCCTGTCTGATCTTAGACTGGGAATGAACTTCGTATGCCTAAGCCAACTGACGAAACAAGCGGGCGGGTGGGCGGGCACTACGTCGGCCAGAGAGACAGGATGCACAAGCCGTGGATCGATAGGGTGGTAGGTGGGTTTGGGCACATCTTCATATTTCTACATGCCAATGCCATTTTTATGGCTTGTAAATTCATACAATGGTCCCTTAAGCCTTCATGTGAAGTTCATGGCAAGACGGCTCGTTTTTTATTTTTCACGATTTTCAAAACTTTTTACGGTTTGGGATTTTTTAAAATTTTTTCAAAAGGAGTTTTGGCCCCAAACTTTGTAGACATGATCCTTGTATTTTTGTTGGCATGGAAAAAAATTCAGTTAAAAAGTCGAAGTGTACAAGATTTTGTGACCATTTGAAAAAAGTGTCACCATTTCAGACACTTTAATGGCTACTGGCAGCAAACCTGTAAAATCTCAAATGCCCTTTAGAGGGTGTGAGTTCTCGAGGTTTGATGAGGGATACGGGGCCAATATAAGGGCCAAGTACCAGCACCCATCGCACATCATGTTTGCACACCGCCCGCTCGGCCCCCCCGATCGTCGGGACACCAATGCCGTCGGTAAAGGTTCTCCAGTGATGCTCCAGTGATGGTGCCCCCGACGAAGAAAAAATACGGCACCAGCAACATTGCCCCAAGCCCAGCATGAGCCTACCGCAACCCTCAGTCTGATCCCAATCTTAGACTGGGAATGAACTCCGTATGATTAGACTCGGGAAGATGAACTCCGTATGCTTAAGTCAACCCATAAAAACGAGTGTGCGGAGGCGCTCAGAGGCCAGAAAGCAGCGATGGCAAGTCGGGATTCGAGCGGGTTCCCCCTCTGCCATTGCTATCGATCCTGCTACTCGCAAACCCTCCGTCCGCTCCAATCTTAGACTGGGAATGAACTCCGTATGCCTAAAACAACGGACAAAACGAGTGGGCAGGCGGGCAGACAAGCACTATGCTGGCTAGAGAGACGGGTATGCCGAGATCCGGTGGATCGATAGGGTGGTTGGTGGGTTGCAGTACCATTCTTCCTACTTTTGCGTACCAAAGCCCATTTTTATGGCTTGCAAATCATACAATGGTCCCCTAAGCCTTCACATTGAAGTTTCATTGGCAAAATGACTCGTTTTCTATTTTTCATGATTTTTGAAACATTTTACGATTCGGATTTTTTAAATTTTTTTCGAAGATGTTTTGGCCCCAAACTTGTAGGCGTGATCCTTGTATTTTTTTGGCATGCACAAAAAAATTCAGCTAAAAACCGAAGTGTACAAGATTTTGTGACCATATGAAAAAGTGTCCCTATTTAAGACACTTTTAATGCGCTGCTGGCCAGCAAACCTGTAAAATCTCAAACGCTCTTTAAGGGGTTGTGAGTTCTCGAGGTTTGATGAGGGATAGGGGGCCAATATAAGGGCCAAGTACCAGCACCCATCGCACATCATGTGTGCACACCCCCCAGCCCCCAGATCGTCGGAACCCCAATGATGCCGGTCAGGTTCTCTGCGATGGCACCCCGGTGAAGAAAAATACGGCACCAGCACATGCCCAAGCCCAGCAAGTGCTGCCGCAACCCTCGGTCCGGTCTGATCTTTGACTGGGAATGAACTTCATATGCTTAGACTAGGAATGAACTCCGTATGCCTATGTCAACCCACGAAACGAGCATGCGGGCGTTCAGACGACTGGAGGGGCGGGATGCGCAAGTCGGGGATCGATCGGGTCCCCCTCTGCGTGCTGCTAATCCTGCTGCCATAACCCTCAGTTCGGTCCGATCTTATACTGGGAATGCACTCCGTATGCCTAAGTTAACCCACGAAACAAGCGTGCGGCGCTCAACCAGCCAGAGGAACGGGATGCGCAAGTCAGGGATCGGTTGGGTCCCCCTCTGTGTGCTGTCGATCCTGATGTCGCAACCCTCGGTCTAGTCCATTCTTAGACTAGGAATGAACTTCGTATGCCTAAGCCAACTGATGAAACGAGCAGGCGGGCGGGTGGGCGGGCACTTCGCCAGCCAGAGAGACAGGATGCGCGAGCCGTGGATCGATAGGGTGGTAGGTGGGTTTGGGCACATCTTCTTATTTCTGCATGCCAATGCCATTTTTATGGCTTGTAAATTCATACAATGGTCCCTGAAGCCTTCACGTGAAGTTTCATGGCAAGACGGCTCATTTTTTATTTTTCTCGATTTTCAAAACTTTTTACAGTTCGGGATTTTTTAAAATTTTTCGAAAGGCGTTCTCGCCCCAAACTTTGTAGACGTGATCCGTGTATTTTTGTTCGCATGGACAAAAAAATTCAGCTAAAAAGTCAAAGTGTACAAGATTTTGTGACCATTTCAAAAAAGTGTCCCCATTCCAAACACTTTAATAGCTACTGGCAGCAAACCTGTAAAATCTCAAATGCTCTTTAAAGTGGTGTGAGTTTCGAGGTTTGATGAGGGATAGGAGGCCAATATAAGGGCCAAGTACCAGCAACCATCGCACATCATGTGCGTAGACCCCTCCTCGGCCCCCCCGATCGCCAGAACCCCAATGCCGTCGGTAAGGTTCTCCGATGATGCTCCGACGATGGTGCCCCGACAAAGAAAAATGTGGCACCAGCACATGCCTGAGCCCATCATGTACTGCCGCAACCATCGGTTCGATCCGATCTTAGATTGGGAATGACTCCGTATGCCTAAGTCAACCCACGAAACGAGCGTGCGGGTGCTCAGTCGGCCAGAAGGGCGGGATGCGCAAGCCGGAGATTGGTCGGGTCCCCCTCTGCGTGTGCCGATCCTGCTACCGCAACCCTCGGTCTGATCTGATCTTAGACTAGGAATGAACTCCGTATTCCTAAGCCAACCGACGAAACGAGCAGGCGGGCGGGCGGGCGGACGGGCACAACACCGACCAGAGAGACAGAATGCGCAAGCCGTGGATCGATAGGGTGGTAGGTGGGTTTAGGCACATCTTCATATTTCTGCATGCCAATGCCATTTTTATGGCTTGTAAATTCAGACAATGGTCCCTTAAGCCTTCACGTGAAGTTTCATGGCAAGACGACACGTTTTCTATTTTTACGGTTTGGGATTTTTTAAAATTTTTTCGAAAGGAGTTTTGGCCCCAAATTTGGTAGACGTGATCCTTGTATTTTTTTGGCATGCACAAAATAATTCAGCTAAAAACTCGAAGTGTACAAGATTTTGTGACCATTTGAAAAAAGTGTCACCATTTCAGACACTTTAATTGCAACTGGCAGCAAACCTGTAAAATCTCAAATGCTCTTTAAAGGGGTGTGAGTTCTCGAGGTTTGATGAGGGATAGGGGGCAAATATAAGGGCCAAGTACCAGCACCCATCGCACATCATGTGCGCACACCCCCCCTCGGCCCCCGATCATCGGGACACCAATGTCGCCGATAAGGTTCTCCGGCGATGCTCCAGTGATGGTGCCTCGATGAAGAAAAATATGGCACCAGCATATGCCCGAGCCCAGCTTGTACTGCTGTAACCCTCGGTCCGATCCGATCTTAGACTGGGCAGGAACTCCGTATGCTTAGACTGGGAATGAACTCTGTATGCCTAAGTCAACCCACGAAACGAGCTTGCGGGCGCTCAGCCGGCCAGAGGGGCGGGATGCACAAGCCGAGGATCGGTCAGGTCCCCCTCTGCATGCTGCCGATCCTGCTACCGCAATCCTCGGTCTGGTCCAATCTTAGACTGGGAATGAACTCCGTATTCCTAAGCCAACCGACGAAACGAGTGGGCAGGCACTACGCCGGCCAGAGAGACGGGATGCGCAAGCCTTGGATCGATAGGGTGGTAGGTGGGTTTAGGCACATCTTCATATTTCTTCATGCCAATGCCATTTTTATGGCTTGTAAATTCATACAATGGTCCCTTAAGCCTTCACGTGAAGTTTCACGGTAAGACGACTTGTTTTTTATTTTTCACAATTTTTGAAACTTTTTACGGTTCAGGATTTTTAAAAATTTTTTTGAAAGGGAAATTTGGACCCAAACTTGGTAGTCGTGATCCTTGTATTTTTTTTTGGCATGCGCAAAAAAATTCAGCTAAAAACTTGAAGTGTACAAGATTTTGTGACCATTTGAAAAAAGTGTTACCATTTCAGACACTTTAATGGCTACTGGCAGCAAACCTGTAAAATCTCAAATGCTCTTTAAGGGGGTGTGAGTTCTCGAGGTTTGATGAGGGATAGGGGGCCAATATAAGGGCCAAGTACCAGCACCCATTGCACATCATGTGCGCATACCCCCCCTCCCGGCCCCGACGATCGTCGGAACCCCAATGACGTCGGTCAGGTTCTCCGGTGATGCTCCGACGATGGTGCCAGGGTGAAGAAAAATGCTCCACCAGCCCATGCTCGAGCATAGCATGTGCTACCGCAACCCTCGGTCTGGTCTGATCTTAGACTGGGAATGAACTCCGTATGCTTAGACTGGGAATGAACTCCGTATGCCTAAGTCAAACCACAAAACGAGCGTGTGGGGGCTCAGCTGGTCAGAGAGCGGGATGCACAAGACGAGGATCGGCCGGGTCCCACTCTACGTGCTACCGATCCTGCTGCCGCAACCCATGGTTCACTCCGATCTTAGACTGGGAATGAACTCCGTATGCCGAAGCCAACCGACAAAACGAGCGGACGGGCAGGCGGGCACTACGTCGGCCAGAGAGACGGGATGCGCAAGCCGTGGATCTATAGGGTGGTAGGTGGGTTTAGGCACATCTTCATATTTCTGCATGCCAATGCCATTTTTATGGCTTGTAAATTCATACAATGGCAAGATGACTCGTTTTCTATTTTTCACGATTTTTGAAACTTTTTGCGGTTTGGGATTTTTTAAATTTTTTCGCATAGAGTTTTGGCCCCAAACTTGGTAGACGTGATCCTTGTATTTTTTTTGGCATGCACAAAAAAATTCAGCTGAAAACTTGAAGTGTACAAGATTTTGTGACCATTTGAAAAAAGTGTCCCCATTTCAGACACTTTAATGGCTACTGGCAGCAAACCTGTAAAATCTCAAATGCTCTTTAACGGGGTGTGAGTTCTCAAGGTTTGATGAGGGATAGGGGGCCAATATAAGGGCCAAGTACCAGCACCCATTGCACATCATGTGCGCACACCCCCCCGGCCCCCCGATCACCGGAACCCCAATGCCGCTGGTCAGATTCTCCTGCGATGCTCCGACGATGGTTCACCGACGAAGAAAAATGTGGCACCAGGACATGCCTGAGCCCAGCATGTGCTGCCGCAACCCTCGGTCTGGTCCAATCTTAGACTGGTAATGAACTCCCTATGGTTAGACTGGAAATGAACTCCGTATGCTTAAGTCAACCCACGAAATGAGCGTGCAAGCGCTCAGCCGGCCAGAGGGGCGGGATGCGCAAGCTGGGGATCGGCCAGGTCCCCCTCTACATGCTGCCGATCATGCTACCACAACCCTTGGTCCGGTCTGATCTTAGACTTGGAATGAACTCCGTATGCCTAAGCCAACCGACGAAACGAGCGGGCATGCGAGCAGGCGGGCACTACACCGACCAGAGAGATGGGATGTGCAAGTTGTGGATTGATAGGGTGGTAGGTGGGTTTATTCACATCTTCATATTTCTGCATGCCAATGCCATTTTTATGTCTTGTAAATTCATACAATGGTCCCTTAAGCCTTCACGTGAAGTTTCATGGCAAGACCACTCGTTTTTTATTTTTCACAATTTTCAAAACTTTTGTGGTTCGGGATTTTTTAAAATTTTTTTCAAAAACGTTTTGGCCCCAAACTTGGTAGATGTGATCCTTGTATTTTTGTTGGCATGCACAAAAAAATTCAGCTAAAAACTCGAAGCATACAAGATTTTGTGACCATTTGAAAAAAGTGTCCCCATTTCAGACACTTTAATGGCTACTAGCAGCAAACCTATAAAATCTCAAATGCTCTTTACGGGGTGTGAGTTCTCGAGGTTTGATGAGGGATAGGGGGCCAATATAAGGGCCAAGCACCAGCACCCATTGCACATCATGTGCACACACCCCCCGCCCCCCACGATCGTCGGATCCCCAATGCCGTCGATCAGGTTCTCCGACGATGCTCCGGCGATGGTGCCCCGACGAAGAAAAATGCGACACCAACACATGCCCGAGCCCAGCATGTGCGGCCGTAACCCTTGGTCTGGTCCGATCTTAGATTGGGAATGAACTCCGTATGCTTAGACTGGGAATCAACTCTGTATGCCTAAGTCAACCTATGAAACGAGCGTACGGGCGCTCAACCGGCCAGAGGGGCAGGATGCGCAAGTCGAGGATTTGTCGGGTCCCCCTCTGCATGTTGTCGATCCTGCTACCGCAACCCTCGGTTCGGTCCGATCTTAGATTGGGAATGAACTCTGTATGAACTCTGTATGCCTAAGCTAACCGACGAAACGAGCGGGCGGGCGGGCACTACGCCGGCCAAAGAGACGGAATGCGCAAGCCGGGGATCGATAGGGTGGTAGGTGGGTTTAGGCACATCTTCATATTTTTGCATGCCAATTTCATTTTTATGGCTTGTAAATTCATACAATGGTCCCTTAAGCTTTCACGTGAAGTTCCATGGCAAGACGACTCATTTTCTATTTTTCATGATTTTTAAAACTTTTTGTGGTTTAGGATTTTTTAAAATTTTTTCGGAAGGAGTTTTGCCCCAAAATTGGTAGACGTGATCCTTGTATTTTTGTCGGCATGCACAAAAAAATTCAGCTAAAAACTCGAAGTGTACAAGATTTTGTGACCATTTGAAAAAAGTATCCCCATGTCAGACACTTTAATGGCTACTGGCAGCAAACCTGTAAAATCTCAAATGCTCTTTAAGTTCTCGAGGTTTGATGAGGGATAGGGGGCCAATATAAGGGCCAAGTACCAGCACCCATCTCACACCAAGTGCGCATACCCCCCGGCCCCCCCGATCGTCGGAACCCCAATGTTGCCGGTCAGGTTCTCCGGCGATGCTCCGGCGATGTGCCCTGATGAAGAAAAATGTGGCACCAGCACATGCCCGAGCCTAGCATGTGCTACTGCAACCCTCTGTCTGGTCTGATCTTAGACTGGGGATGAACTCCGTATGCTTAGACTAGGAATGAACTCTGTATGCCTAAGTCAACCAACGAAACGAACGTGCGGGTGCTCAGCCGGCCAGAGGGGCGGGATGCGCAAGCCGGGGATCGGCTAGGTCCCCTTCTACATGTTGCTGATCCTACTACTGCAACCCTCAGTCCTGTCTGATCTTAGACTGGGAATGAACTCCGTATGCCTAAGCCAATCGACGAAACGAGTAGGCGGGCGGGTGGGTGGGCACCACACCGACCAGAGAGACGGGATGTACAAGCCGTGGATCGATAGGGTGGTAGGTGTGCTTAGGCACATCTTCATATTTCTACATGCCAATGCCATTTTTATGGCTTGTAAATTCATACAATGGTCCCTTAAGCCTTAACATGAAGTTTCACGGCAAGACGACTCGTTTTCTATTTTTCATGATTTTTGAAACTTTTTATGGTTCAAGATTTTTTAAAAATTTTTTCGGAAGGAGTTTTGGCGCCAAACTTTTTAGACGTGATCCTTGTATTTTTGTTGGCATGCATAAAAAAATTCAACCAAAAACTCGAAGTGTACAAGATTTTGTGACCATTTGAAAAAAGTGTCCCCATTTCAGACACTTTAATGGCTACTGGCAGCAAACCTGTAAAACCTCAAATGCTCTTTAAGGGGGTGTGAGTTCTCAAGTTTTGATGAGGGATAGGGGGCCAATATAAGGGCCAAGTACCAGCACCCATCACACATCATGTGCACACACCCCGCGGCCCCCCCGATCGTCGAAACCCTAATGCCGCTGGTCAGGTTCTCTGACGATGCTCCGACGATGGTGCCCCGGTGAAGAAAAATGCAGCACCAGCACATGCTCGAGCCCAGCATGTTCTGTGGCAACCCTCGGTCCTGTCCGATCTTAGACTAGGAATGAACTCCATATGCTTATACTGGGAATGAACTCCGTATGCCTAAGTGAACCAACGAAATGAGCGTGCGGGTGTTCAGCTGGCCAGAGGGGCAGGACGCATAAGCCAGGGATCGGTTGGGTCCCACTCTACGTGTTGCTGATCTTGCTGCTGCAACCCTTGGTCCAGTTCAATCTTAGACTAGGAATGAACTCCGTATGCCTAAGCCAATCGACGAAACGAGCGGGCGGGCGGGCGGGCGGGCGGGCACCACACCGGCCAGAGAGATGGGATGTGCAAGCCGTGGATCGATAGGGTCGTAGGTGGGTTTAGGCACATCTTCATTTGAAGTGTACCAGATTTTGTGACCATTTGAAAAAAGTGTCCCCATTTCAGACACTTTAATGGCTACTGACAGCAAAACTGTAAAATCTCAAATGCTCTTTAAAGGGGTGTGAGTTCTCGAGGTTTGATGAGGGATAGGGGGCCAATATAAGGGCCAAGTACCAGCACCCATCGCACATCATGTGCGCACACCCCCCTCGACCCCCCGATCATCGGAACCCCAATGCCGTCGGTCATGTTCTCCGACGATACTCCGACGATAGTGCCCGAACGAAGAAAAATATGGCAACAGCACATGCCCGAGCCCAGCATGTGCTACCGTAACCCTCGGTCTGGTCCGATCTTAGACTGGGAATGAACTCCATATGCCTAAGTCAACCCACGAAACGAGCGTGTGGGCGCTCAGCCGGCCAGAGGGGCGGGATGCGCAAGCCGGGGATGGGCCAGGTCCCCCTCTGCGTGTTGCGATCCTGCTGCGGCAACCCTTGGTCTGAGCCAATCTTAGACTGGGAATGAACTTTGCATGCCTAAGCCAATCGATGAAACGAACGGGCGGGCGGGCGGGCGGGTGGGTGGGCACTACGTCGGCCAGAGAGACGGGATGCGCAAGCCGTGGATCGATAGGGTGGTAGCTGGGTTTAGGCACATCTTCATATTTCTGCATGCCAATGCCTTTTTTGTGGCTTGTAAATTCATACAATGGTCCCTTAAGCCTTAACATGAAGTTTCACGGTAAGACGACTCGTTTTCTATTTTTCACGATTTTTAAAACTTTTTACGGTTCAAGATTTTTTAAAAATTTTTTCGGAAAGAGTTTTGGGGCCAAACTTGGTAGACGTGATCCTTGTATTTTTGTTGGCATGCATAAAAAAATTCAGCCAAAAACTCGAAGTGTACAAGATTTTGTGACCATTTGAAAAAAGTGTCCCCATTTTAGACACTTTAATGGCTACTGGCAGCAAACCTGTAAAACCTCAAATGCTCTTTAAGGGGGTGTGAGTTCTCGAGTTTTGATGAGGGATAGGGGCCAATATAAGGGCCAGTACCAGCACCCATCACACATCATGGGCGCACACCCCCCCGGCCCCCCGATCGTCGGAACCCCAATGCCGCCGGTCAGGTTCTCCGACGATGCTCCGACGATGGTGCCCCGGTGAAGAAAAATGCAGCACCAGCACATGCCCGAGCCCAGCATGTTCTATGGCAACCCTTGGTCCTGTCCGATCTTAGACTGGGAATGAACTCCATATGCTTATACTGGGAATGAACTCCGTATGCCTAAGTGAACCAACGAAATGAGCGTGCGGGTGTTTAGCTAGCCAGAGGGGCGGGACGCATAAGCTGGGGATCGGTTGGGTCCCACTCTACGTGCTGCTGATCTTGCTACCGCAACCCTTGGTCCAGTTCGATCTTAGACTGGGAATGAACTCCGTATGCCTAAGCCAATCGACGAAACGAGCGGGGGGCGGGCGGGCACCACACCGACCAGAGAGATGGGATGTGCAAGCCGTGGATCGATAGGGTGGTAGGTGGGTTTAGGCACATCTTCATTTGAAGTGTACCAGATTTTGTGACCACTTGAAAAAAGTGTCCTCATTTCAAACACTTTAATGGCTACTGGCAGCAAACCTGTAAAATCTCAAATGCTCTTTAAAGGGGTGTGAGTTCTCGAGGTTTGATAAGGGATAGGGGGCCAATATAAGGGCCAAGTACCAGCACCCATCGCACATCATGTGCGCACACCCCCTCGACCCCCCCGATCGTCGGAACCCCAATGCCGTCGGTCAGGTTCTTCGACGATGCTTCCACGATAGTGCCCCGACGAAGAAAAATACGGCAACAGCACATGCCAGAGCCCAGCATGTGCTACCGTAACCCTCGGTCTGGTCCGATCTTAGACTGGGAATGAACTCCATATGCCTAAGTCAACCCACGAAACGAGCGTGCGGGCGCTCAGTCGGCCAGAGGGGTAGGATGTGCAAGCCGGGGATCGGCCAGGTCCCCCTCTGCGTGTTACCGATCCTGCTGCAGCAACCCTTGGTCCGGGCCAATCTTAGACTGGGAATGAACTCTGTATGCCTAAGCCAATCGACGAAATGAGCGCGCGGGCGGGCGGACGGGTGGGCGGGCACTACGTCGGCCAGAGAGACGGGATGTGCAAGCTGTGGATCGATAGGGTGGTAGCTGGGTTTAGGCACATCTTCATATTTCTGCGTGCCAATGCCTTTTTTATGGCTTGTAAATTCATACAACGGTAAGCCTTCACGTGAAGTTTCATGGCAAGACGACTCGTTTTCTATTTTTCACAATTTTTGAAAAATTTTACGGTTTGAGATTTTTTAAAATTTTTTCGAAAGGATTTTTGGCCCCAAACATGGTAGACGTGATCCTTATATTTTTTTTGGCATGCCCAAAAAAATTCAGCCAAAAATTCGAAGTGTACAAGATTTTGTGAATATATTGACTAAAGTGTCCCCATTTCAGACACTTTAATGGCTACTGGCAGCAAACTTGTAAAATCTCAAGTGCACTTTAAGGGAGTATGAGTTCTTGAGGTTTGATGAGAGGTAGGGGGCCAATATAAGGGCAAGTACTAGCACCCATCGCACATAATGTGCGCAGACCCCCCCGGCAGCCCCGATCGTCGGAACCCCAATGTCGTCAGTCAGGTTCTCTGGCGATGCTCCGACGATGGTGCCCCGACAAAGAAAAATGCGACACCAGCACATGCTCGAGCCCAGCATGTGCTACTGCAACCCTCGGTCCGGTTCGATCTTAGATTGGGAATGAACTCCGTATGCTTAGACTGGGAATGAACTCCGTATGCCTAAGTCAACCCACAAAACGAGCGTGCGGGCGCTTAGCCAGCCAGAGGGGCGGGATGCACAAGCTGAGGATCGGTCGGGTCCCTCCCTACGTGTTGTCGATCCTACTGCCGTAACCCCCGGTCTGGTCTGATCTTAGACTGGGAATGAACTTCGTATGCTTAGACTGGGAATGAACTTCGTATGCCTAAGTCAACCCACGAAATGAGCGTGCGGGTGTTCAGCCGGCCAGATGGGCGGGATGCATAAGCCGGGGATCGATCGGGTCCCCCTCTATGTGCGCACACCCCCTGCCCCCCCGATCATCGGAACTCTAATGCCGCTGGTCAAGTTCTCCGACGATGGTGGCCTAATGAAGAAAAATACGGCACCAACACATGCCCGAGCCTAGCATGTGCTTCCGTAACCCTCAGTCCGATCCGATCTTAGGCTGGGAATGAACTCTGTATCCTTAGACTGGGAATGAACTCCGTATGCCTAAGTCAACCCATGAAACGAGCGTGCGGGCGCTCAGCCGACCAGAGGGGCTGGATGCACAAGCCAGGGATCGATTGGGTCCCTCTCTACGTGTTACCGATCTTACTGCTGCAACCCTCGGTGCAGTCCAAACTTAGACTGGGAATGAACTCCGTATGCTTAGACTGGGAATGAACTTCGTATGCCTAAGTCAACCCACGAAACGAGCGTGCGGGTGTTCAGCCGGCCAGAAGGGTAGGATACGCAAGCCGGGGATCGGTTGGGTCCCCCTCTATGTACGCACACCCCTCTGACCCCCCCGATCGTCGGAACCCCAATGCTGCTGGTCTGGTTCTCTGACGGAGCTCCGGCGATGGTGTTCCGATGAAGAAAAATATGGCACCAACCCATGCCCGAGCCTAGCATGTGCTACCGCAACCCTCAGTCCGATCTGATCTTAGACTGGGAATGAACTCCGCATGCCTAGACTGGAATTGAACTCCGTATGACTAAGTCAACCCATGAAATGAGCGTACGGGTGCTCAGTGGACCAGAGGGGCAGGATAAACAAGCCGGGGATCGATCGAGACCCCCTCTGCGTGCTGCCAATCCTGCTACCTCCAACCCTCTGTCTGGTTTGATCTTAGACTGGGAATGAACTCCGTATGCCTAAGCCAACCGATGAAACGAGCGGGCGGGCGGGCACTACGCCAACCAGAGAGACGGGATGCGCAAGCCGTGGATCGATAGGGTGGTAGGTGGGTTTAGGAACATCTTCATATTTTTATGTGCCAATGCCCTTTTTATGGCTTGTAAATTCATACAATGGTCCCTTAGGCCTTCACGTGAAGTTTCATGGCAAGACGACTCGTTTTCTATTTTTCATGATTTTCAAAACTTTTTGCGGTTCGAGATTTTTTAAAATTTTTTTGGAAGGATTTTTGGCCCAAACTTGGTGGACGTGATCCTTGAATTTTTGTTGGCATCACAAAAAAATTCAGCCAAAAACTCGAAGTGTACAAGATTTTGTGACCATTTGAAAAAAGTGTCCCATTTCAGACACTTCAAAGGCTACTGGCAGCAAACCTGTAAAATCTCAAATGCTTTTAAGGGGGTGTGACTTCTCAAGGTTTGATGAGGGATAGGCGGCCAATATAAGGGCCAAGTACCAGCACCCATCGCACATCATGTGCGCACACCCCCCGGCCCCCCGATCGTCGAAACCCCAATACCGTCGGTCAGGTTCTCCGACGATGCTCCGATGTTGCCCCTATGAAGAAAAATGCGGTACCAACACATGCTCGACCCCAGCATGTGCTGCCGCAATCCTCGGTCCGATCCGATCTTAGACTGGGAATGAACTCCGTATGCTTAGACTGGGAATGAACTCTGTATGCCTAAGTCAACCCACGAAACAAGCGTGCAGGTTTTTCGGAAGGATTTTTGGCCCCAAACTTGGTGGACATGATCCTTGTATTTTTTTTGGTGCGCACAAAAAAATTCAGCCAAAAACTCGAAGTGTACAAGATTTTGTGACCATTTGAAAAAAGTGTCCCCATTCCAAATACTTTAATGCCTACTGGCAGCAAACCTGTAAAATCTCAAATGCTCTTTAAGGGGGTGTAAGTTCTCAAGGTTTGATGAGGGATAGGGGGCATATATAAGGGCCAAGTACCACCACCCACCGCATACCCTCTCGGGCACCCCGATCGTCAGAACCCAATGCCGTCGGTCAGGTTCTCCGGTGATGCTCCGCTGATAGTGCCCCGGTGAAGAAAAATTCGACACCAAGACATGTCTGAGCCCAGCATGTGCTGCCGCAACCCTCGGTCCGATCAGATCTTATACTGGGAATGAACTCCGTATGCTTAGACTGGGAATGAACTCTGTATGCCTAAGTCAACCCACGAAACAAGCGTGCGGGTGCTCAGCCGGCCAGAGGGGCGGGATGCGCAAGCCGGGGATCGATCGGGTCCCCTTCTATGTGCTACCAATCCTGCTGCCACAACCCTCGATCCAGTTCGGTCTTAGACTAGGAATGAACTCCATATGCCTAAGCCAACCGACGAAACGAACAGGCGGGCGGGCACTACGTCGGCCAGAGAGATGAGATGCGTGAGCCGTGGATCGATAGGGTGGTAGGTGGGTTTAGGCACATCTTCATATTTCTACATGCCAATGCCATTTTTATAGCTTGTAAATTCATACAATGCTCCCTTAAGCCTTCATGTGAAGTTTAATAGCAAGATGACTCATTTTCTATTTTTCATGATTTTTGAAACTTTTTACGGTTCGAGATTTTTTAAAATTTTTCGAAAGGATTTTTGGCCACAAACTTGGTAGATGTGATCCTTGTATTTTTGTTGGCATGCGCAAAAAAATTTAGCTAAAAACTCAAAGTGTACAAGATTTTGTGACCATTTGAAAAAAGTGTCCCCATTTCAGACACTTTAATGGCTACTGGCAGCAAACCTCTAAAATCTCAAATGCTCTTTAAGGGGGTGTGAGTTCTCAAGGTTTGATGAGGGATAAGGGGCCAATATAAGGGCCAAGTACCAGCACCCATCGCACTTCATGTGCGCACACCCCCCTGACCCCCCGATCGTCGGAACCCCAATGCTGCCAGTCAGGTTCTTCGACGATGCTCCGACGAAGAAAAATGCGACACCACCACATGCCTGAGCCCAGCATGTTCTGCCACAACCATCGATCCAGTCCGATCTTAGACTGGGTATGAACTCTGTATGCTTAGGCTGAGAATGAACTCCGTATGCCTAAGTCAACCCATGAAACGAGCGTACGGGTGCTCAGTCGGCCAAAAGGGTGGGATGCGCAAGCCGAGGATCGATCGAGTCCCTCTCTGCATGCTATCGATCCTGCTGCCACAACCTTCAGTCTGGTCCGATCTTAGACTTGGAATGAACTCCCACCGATGAAACGAGCGGGTGGGCGGGCATGCGGATGGGATGCGCAAGCCGTAGATCGATAGGATGGTAGGTGGCTTTAGGCACATCTTCATATTTCTGCATGGCAATGCCATTTTTATGGCTTGTAAATTCACACAATGGTTCCTTAAGCCTTCACGTCAAGTTTCATGGCAAGACGACTCGTTTTCTATTTTTCATGATTTTCAAAACTTTTTACGGTTCGGGATTTTTTAAAATTTTTTCGAAACGAGTTTTGGCCCCAAACTTGGTAGACATGATCCTTGTATTTTTGTTGGCATGCACAAAAAAATTCAGCTAAAAACTCGAAGTGTACAAGATTTTGTGATCATTTGAAAAAAATGTCCCCATTTCAGACACTTTAATGGCTACTGCAGCAAACCTGTAACATCTCAAATGCTATTTAACGGGGTGTGAGTTCTCGAGGTTTGGTGAGGGATAGGGGGCCAATATAAGGGTCAAGTACCCGCACCCATCGCACATCATGTGCGCACACCCCCCGGCCCCCCCGAATCGTCGGAACCCCAATGCCGCCGGTCAGGTTTTTCGACGATGATCTGACGGTGGTGCCCCGGTGAAGAACAATGCGACACCAACACATGCTCGAGCCCAGCATGTGCTGTCACAACCCTCGGTCCAGTCCAATCTTAGAGTGGGAATGAACTCCGTATGCTTAAACTAGGAATTAACTCCATATGCCTAAGTCAACCCATGAAACGAGCGTGCGGGTGCTCAGTCGGCCAGAAGGACGGGATGTGCAAGTCGGGGATTGGCCGGGTCCCCCTCTGCATGTTGCTGATCCTGCTGCCACAACCATCAGTCTAGTCCGATCTTAGACTGGGAATGAACTCCGTATGCCTAAGCCAATCGAAGAAACGACTGGGCGGGCGGGCACTACGTCGGCCAAAGAGACGGGATGCGCAAGCCGTGGATCGATAGGGTGGTAGGTGGGTTTAGGCACATCTTCATATTTCTACATTCCAATGCCATTTTTATGGCTTGTAAATTCATACAATGGTCCCTTACGCCTTCATGTGAAGTTTCATGGCAAGACAACTCGTTTTATATTTTTCACGATTTTTGAAACTTTTTACGGTTTGGGATTTTTTAAAACTTTTTTCGAAGGATTTTTGGCCCCAAACTTGGTAGACGTGATCCTTGTGTTTTTGTTGGCATGCACAAAAAAATTCAGCTAAAAACTCGAAGTGTACAAGATTTTGTGACCATTTGAAAAAATTGTCCCCATTTCAGACACTTTAATCGCTACTGGCAGCAAACCTGTAAAATCTCAAATGCTCTTTAAGGGGGTGTGAGTTCTCAAGGATTGATGAGGGATAGGGGGCCAATATCAGGAACAAGAACCCTCACGCATCGTACATCATGTGGGCACACCCCCCGGCCCCCCCGATCATCGGAACCCCAATGCCGCCGGTCAGGTTCTTCAGCGATGCTCTGGCGATGGTGCCCCGACGAAGAAAAATGCGGCACAAGCACATGACCGAGCCCAGCATGTGCGGCCGCAATGCTCAGTCTGATCCGATCTTAGACTGGGAATGAACTCCGTATGCCTAAGTCAACCGACGAAACGAGCGTGCGGGCGTTCAGCCGGCCAGAGGGGCGGGATGCGCAAGCCGGGGATCGGTCAGGTCCCACTCTATGTGCTACCGATCCTGCTGCTGCAACCCTCGATCTGACCTGATTTTAGACTGGGATGAACTCTGTATGCCTAAGCCAACCGACGAAATGAACGGGCGGGCGGGCGGGCATTACATCGGCCAGAGAGACGGGATGTGCAAGCCGTGGATTGATAGGGTGGTAGGTGGGTTTAGGCACATCTTCATATTTCTACATGCCAATGCCATTTTTATGGCCTGTAAATTCATACAATGGTCCCTTAAGCCTTCACGTGAAGTTTCATGGCAAGACGACTCGTTTTCTATTTTTCACGATTTTGGAAACTTTTTGCGGTTCGGGATTTTTTAAAATTTTTTCAGAAGGCGTTTTGGCCCCAAACTTGGTAGACATGATCCTTGTATTTTTGTTGGCATGCACAAAAAAATTCAGCTAAAAACTCGAAGTGTACAAGATTTTGTGACCATATGAGAAAAGTGTCCCCATATCAGACACTTTAATGGCTACTGGCAGCAAACCTATAAAATCTCAAATGCCCTTTAAGGGGGTGTGAGTTCTTGAGGTTTGATGAGTGATAGGGGGCCAATATAAGGGCCAAGTACCCGCACCCATCGCATATCATTTGCGCACACCCCCTAGCCCCCCGATCGTCGGAACCCAAATGCTGTGGGTCAGGTTCTCCGGTGACGCTCTGGCGATCGTGCCCCTGCAAAGAAAAATGCGACACCAGCACATGCCTGAGCCCAGCCTGTGCTACCATAACCCACGGTCCGGTCCAAACTTAGACGGTGAATCAACTCCATATGCTTAGACTGGGAATGAACTTCGTATGCCTAAGTCAACCCACGAAATGAACGTGCAGGCGCTCAGCTGGCCAGAGGGGCAGAATACGCAAGCCAGGGATCGGTCGGGTCCCCCTCTGCGTGCTACCGATCCTGCTACCGCAACCCTCAGTTCGGTCTGATCTTAGACTAGGAATGAACTCTGTATGCCTAAGCCAACCGACGAAACGAGTGGGCGGGCGGGCAGGCGGGCACTACGTCGGCCAGAGATACGGGATGTGCAAGCCACGAATCGATAGGGTTGTAGGTGGGTTTAGGCACATCTTCATATTTCTACGTGCCAATGCCATTTTTATGGCTTGTAAATTCATACAATGGTCCCTTAAGCCTCCACGGTTCATGATTTTTTAAAATTTTTTCGAAAGGATTTTTTGCCCCAAACTTGGTAGCCGTGATCCTTGTATTTTTGTTGGTATGCACGAAAAAATTCAGCTAAAAACTCAAAGTGTACAAGATTTTGTGACCATTTGAAAAAAGTGTCCCCATTTCAGACACTTTAATGGCTACTGGCAGCAAACCTGTAAAATCTCAAATGCTCTTTAAGTGGGTGTGAGTTCTCGAGGTTTGATGAGGGATCGGGGGCCAATATAAGGGCCAAGTACTAGCACCCATCACTCATCAGGTGCGCACACCCCGCCGGCCCACCCGATCGTCGGAACCCCAATGCCGTCGGTCAGGTTCTCTGGTGATGCTCCGGCGATGGTGCCCCGACGAAAAAAAATGCGGCACCAGCACATGCCCGAGCACAGCATGTGCTATCGCGACCCTTGGTCCAGTCTGATCTTAGACTGGGAATGAACTCCATATGCTTAGACTGGGAATGATCTCCGTATGCCTAAGTCAACCCACGAAACGAGCGTACGGGTCCTCAACCGGCCAGAGGGGCGGGATGAGCAAGCCGGGGATCGGCTGGGTCCCCTTCTGCGTGCTGTCAATCCTTCTGTTGCAACCCTCAGTCTGGTCCGATGTTAGACTGGGAATGAACTCCGTATGCCTAAGCCAACCGACGAAAATAACGGGTGGGCGGGCGGGCGGGCACTACGTCAGCCAGAGAGACGGGATGCGCAAGCCGTGGATCGATAGGGTGGTAGGTGGGTTTAGGCACATCTTCATATTTCTGCATGCCAATGCCATTTTTATGGCTTGTAAATTCATACAATGGTCCCTTAAGCCTTCACGTGAAGTTTCATGGCGGGACGACTCGTTTTCTATTTTTCACGATTTTTGAAACTTTTTGCGGTTTGGGATTTTTTAAAATTTTTTTGAAAAGAGTTTTGGCCCTAAACTTGGTAGATGTGATCCTTGTATTTTTATTGGCTTGCACAAAAAAATTCAGCTAAAAACTCAAACTGTACAAGATTGTGTGACCATTTGAAAAAGTGCCCCCATTTCGGACACTTTAATGGCTACTGGCAGCAAACCTATAAAATCTCAAAAGCTCTTTAAGGGGGTGTGAGTTCTCGAGGTTTGATGAGGGATAGATGGCAATATAAGGGTCAAGTACCTGCACCCATCGCACATCATGTGCATACACCCACCCGGCCCCCCGATGTCAGAACCCCAATGCCGTCGATCAGGTTCTCCAACAATGCTCCGGCGATGGTGCCCCGATGAAGAAAAATGCGGCACCAGCACATGCCCAAGCCCAGCATGTGCTGCCCAACCCTCGGTCTGGTCTGATCTTAGACTGAGAATGAACTCCATATGCTTAGACTGGGAATGAACTCCGTATGCCTAAGTCAACTCATGAAACGAGCGTGCGGGCGTTCAGCCGGCCAGAGGGGCGGGATGCGTAAGTCGGGGATCGATCGGGTCCCCCTCTACGTGCTGTTGGTCCTGCTGCAGCAACCCTTGGTCTGGTCCGATCTTAGACTGGGAATGAACTCTGTATGCCTAAGCCAACCGACGAAACAAACGGGCGGGCGGGCGGGCACTACGCCGGCCAGAGAGACGGGATGCGCAAGCCATGGATCGATAGGGTGGTAGGTGGGTTTTGGTGCATCTTCATATTTCTGCATGCCAATGCCATTTTTATGGCTTGTAAATTCATACAATGGTCCCTTACGCCTTCACGTGAAGTTTCATGGCAAGACAACTCGTTTTCTATTTTTCACGATTTTTGAAACTTTTTACGGTTCGAGATGTTTTAAAATTTTTTCGGAAAGAATTTTGGCCACAAACTTCGTAGTCATGATCCTTGTATTTTTGTTGGCATGCACAAAAAAATTCAGCTAAAAACTCGAACTGTACAAGATTGTGTGACCATTTGAAAAAAGTGTCCCCATTTCAGACACTTTGATGGCTACTGGCAGCAAACCTGTAAAATCTCAAATGCTCTTTAAGGGGGTGTGAGTTCTCGAGGTTTGATGAGGGATAGGGGGCCAATATAAGGGCCAAGTACCCACACCCATCGCACATCATGTGCGCACACCCCCCTGCCCCCCGATGTCGGAACCCCAATGCCGCCGGTCAGGTTCTCCAGCGATGCTCAGGTGATGGTGCCCTGATGAAGAAAAATGCGGCACCAGCACATGCCCAAGCCTAGCATGTGCTGCCCAACCCTTGGTCTGGTCCGATCTTAGGCTGGGAATGAACTCCATATGCTTAGACTGGGAATGAACTCCGTATGCCTAAGTCAACCCATGAAACGAGCGTGCGGGCGCTCAGCTGGCCAGAGCGGCAGGATGCATAAGCCGCTGATCAACTAGGTCCCCCTCTGCGTGCTACCGATCCTGCTACCGCAACCCCCGGTTTGGTCCGATCTTAGATTGGGAATGAACTCCGTATGCCTAAGCCAACCGACGAAATGAGCGGGCGGGCGGGCGGGCAGGCACTACGCCGGCCAGAGATACGGGGTGTGCAAGCCACGGATCGATAGGGTTGTAGGTGGGTTTAGGCACATCTTCATATTTCTACGTGCCAATGCCATTTTTATGGCTTGTAAATTCATACAATGGTCCCTTAAGCCTTCACGTGAAGTTTCATGGCAAGACGACTTCTTTTCTATTTTTCACTATTTTCAAAACTTTTTATGATTCGGGATTTTTTAAAATTTTTTCGTAAGGAATTTTGGCCCCAAACTTGGTAGACGTGATCCTTGTATTTTTGTTGGCAGCCACAAAAATATTCAGCTAAAAACTTGAAGTGTACAAGATTTTGTGACCATTTGAAAAAAGTGTCCCCATTTCAGACACTTTAATGGCTACTGGCAGCAAATCTGTAAAATCTCAAACGCTCTTTAAGAAGGTGTGAGTTCTCAAGGTTTGATGAGGGATAGGGGGCCAATATAAGGGCCAAGTACCATCACCCATCGCACATCATGTGCCCACACCACCCCCGGCCCCCCCGATCGTCGGAACCCCAATGCCGTCGGTCAGGTTCTCTGGCGATGCTCCGGCGATTGCGCCCCAGTGAAGAAAAATACAGCACCAGCACATGCCCGAGCCCAGCATGTGCCGCCGTAACCCTTGATCCAGTCTGATCATAGACTGGGAATGAACTCCATATGCCTAAGTCAACCCACGAAACGAGCGTGCGGGCGCTCAGCCAACCAGAGGGGTGGGATGCGCAAGCTGAGGATCGGTCGGGTCCGCCACTGCGTGCTGCCGATCCTGCTGTCGCAACCCTCAGTCGTGTCTGATCTTAGGCTGGGAATGAACTCTGTATGCCTAAGCCAATCGACGAAACGAGTTGGCGGGCAGGCGCGCGGGCACTACGCCGGCCAGAGAGACGGGATGCGCAAGCCGTGCATCGATAGGGTGGTAGGTGGGTTTAGGCACATCTTCATATTTCTGCATGCCAATGCCATTTTTATGGCTTGTAAATTCATACAATGGTCCCTTAAGCCTTCACGTGATGTTTCATGGCAAGACGACTCGTTTTCTATTTTTCACGATTTTTGAAACTTTTTACGGTTCGAGATTTTTTAAAATTTTTTCAGAAGGAGTTTTGGACCCAATTATGGTAGCCGTGATCCTTGTATTTTTGTTGGCATGCACAAAAACATTCAGCTAAAAACTCCAAGTTTACAATATTTTGTGGCCATTTGAAAAAAGTGTCCCCATTTCAGACACTTTAATTGCTACTAGCAGCAAACCTATAAAATCTCAAATGCTCTTTAAGGGGGTGCGAGTTCTCGAGGTTTGATGAGGATAGGGGCCAATGTAAGGGCCAAGTACCAGCACCCATCGCACATCATGTGCATACACCACCCACCCTCGGCCCCCCCGATCGCGGAACCCCAATGCCGCCGGTCAGGTTCTCCGGTGATGCTCCGATGATGGTGCCCCCGACAAAAGAAAAATGTGGCACCAGGAACATGCCCGAGCCCAGCATGTGCTACCGCAACCCTCGGTCTGATTTGATCTTAGACTGGGAATGAACTTCATATGGCTTAGACTGGGAATGGAACTCCTTAATCCTAAGTCAACCCACGAACGAGCGTACGGGCGCTCAGTCGTCCAGAGGGGCGAGATGTGCAACTCGGGGATCGATCGGGTCCCCCTCTGCAAGCTGTCGATCCTGCTACCACAACCCTTGGTCCGGTCTGATCTTAGACTGGGAATGAACTCCGTATGCCTAAGCAAACCGATGAAACAAGCGGGCGGGCAGGCAGGCAGGCACTACGCCGGCCAGAGAGACGGGATGCGCAAGCCGTGGATCGATAGGGTGGTAGGAGGGTTTTGGGACATCTTCATATTTCTGCATGCCAATACCATTTTTATGGCTTGTAAATTCATACAATGGTCCCTTAAGCCTTCACGTGAAGTTTCATGGCAAGACGACTCGTTTTCTATTTTTCATGATTTTTGAAACTTTTTCGATTCGAGATTTTTTAAAATTTTTTCAGAAGGAGTTTTGGCCCCAAACTTGGTAGAGGTGATCCTTGTATTTTTGTTGGCATGACCAAAAAACTTCAGCTAAAAACTCAAAGTGTACAAGATTTTGTGACCGTTTGAAAAAAGTGTCCCCATTTCAGACACTTTAATGGCTACTGGTAGCAAGCCTGTAAAATCTCAAATGCTCTTTAAGTGGGTGTGAGTTCTCGAGGTTTGATGAGGGATAGGGGGCCAATATAAGGGCCAAGTACCAGCACCCATCGCACATCATGTGCGCACACCCCCCGGCCACCTCGATCGCTGAAACACCAATGCCGCCGGTCAGGTTCTCCGATGATGCTCCCACGATGGTGCCCCAAAAATGTGGCACCAGCACATGCCCGAGCCCAGCATGTGCTGCCGCAACCCTCGGTCTGATCCGATCTTAGACTGGGGAATGAACTTCGTATGCTTAAACTGGGAATGAACTCCTTAATCCTAAGTCAACCCACGAAACGAGCGTGCGGGCGCTCAGTCGTCCAGAGGGGTGAGATGTGCAACTCAGGGATCGACCGAGTCGCCCTCTGCAAGCTGCTGATCCTGCTACCACAACCCTTGGACTGGTCTGATCTTAGACTGGGAATGAACTCCGTATGCCTAAGCCAACCGACGAAACGAGCGAGCGGGCGGGCACTACGTCGGCCAGAGAGATGGGATGCACAAGCCGTGGATCGATAGGGTGGTAGGTGGGTTTAGGCACATCTTCATAATTCTACATGCCAATACCATTTTTTTGGCTTGTAAATTCATACAATGGCCCTTAAGCCTTCACGTGAAGTTTCATGGCAAGACGACTAATTTTCTATTTTTCATGATTTTCAAAACTTTTAGCGGTTCGGGATTTTTTAAACTTTTTTTGGAAGGAGTTTTGGCCCAAAGCTTGGTAGACGTGATCCTTGTATTTTTCTTGGCATGCACAAAAAAATTCAGCTAAAAACTTGAAGTGTACAAGATTTTGTAACCATTTGAAAAAAGTGTCCCCATTTCAGACACTTTAATGGCTACTGGTAGCAAGCCTGTAAAATCTCAAATGCTCTTTAAGTGGGTGTGAGTTCTCGAGGTTTGATGAGGGATAGGGGGCCAATATAAGGGCCAAGTACCAGCACCCATCGCACATCATGTGCGCACACCCCCCGGCCACCTCGATCGCTGAAACACCAATGCCGCCGGTCAGGTTCTCCGATGATGCTCCCACGATGGTGCCCCAAAAATGTGGCACCAGCACATGCCCGAGCCCAGCATGTGCTGCCGCAACCCTCGGTCTGATCCGATCTTAGACGGGGAATGAACTTCGTATGCTTAAACTGGGAATGAACTCCTTAATCCTAAGTCAACCCACGAAACGAGCGTGCGGGCGCTCAGTCATCCAGAGGGGTGAGATGTGCAACTCAGGGATCGACCGAGTCGCCCTCTGCAAGCTGCTGATCCTGCTACCACAACCCTTGGACCGGTCTGATCTTAGACTGGGAATGAACTCCGTATGCCTAAGCCAACCGACGAAACGAGCGGGCGGGCACTACGTCGGCCAGAGAGACGAGATGCGCAAGCTGTGGATCGATAGGGTGGTAGGTGGGTTTAGGCACATCTTCATATTTCTACGTGCCAATGCCATTTTTATGGCTTGTAAATTCATACAATGGTCCTTTAAGCCTTCACGTGAAGTTTCATGGAAAGACGACTCGTTTTCTATTTTTCATGATTTTTGAAACTTTTTTCGATTCAAGATTTTTTAAAATTTTTTCGGAAGGATTTTTGGCCCCAAACTTGGTAGACGTGATCCTTGTATTTTTGTTGGCATGCACAAAAAACTTCAGCTAAAAACTCAAAGTGTACAAGATTTTGTGACCATTTGAAAAAAGTGTTCCCATTTTAGACACTTTAATGGCTACTATCAGCAAACCTGTAAAATTTGAAATGCTCTTTAAGGGGGTGTGAGTTCTCGAGGTTTGATAAGGGATAGGGGGCCAATATAAAGGCCAAGTACTAGCACCCATCTCACATCATGTGCGTACACCCCCCTCCCCGGCCCCGCGATCGCCAGAACCCCAATGACGCTAGTCAGGTTCTCCGGCGATGCTTCGACGATGGTGCCTTGACAAAGAAAATGAGGCACCAGCACATGCCCGAGCCCAGCATGTGCTACCGCAACCCTCGGTCCGGTCCGATCTTAGACTGGGAATGAACTTCGTATGCTTAGACTAGGAATTAACTCTGCATGCCTAAGTCAACCCATGAAACGAGCGTGCGGGCGCTCAGCCGGCCAGAGGGGTGGGATGAGCAAGCCGGGGATCGGTCGGGTCCCCCTCTGCATGCTACAGATCCTGCTGCTGCAACCCTCGGTCCGGTCCGATCTTAGACTGGGAATGAACTCCGTATGCCTAAGCCAACCGACGAAACGAGCGGGCGGGCACTACGTCGGCCAGAGAGACGAGATGCGCAAGCTGTGGATCGATAGGGTGGTAGGTGGGTTTAGGCACATCTTCATATTTCTACGTGCCAATGCCATTTTTATGGCTTGTAAATTCATACAATGGTCCCTTAAGCCTTCACGTGAAGTTTCATGGAAAGACGACTCGTTTTCTATTTTTCATGATTTTTGAAACTTTTTTCGATTCAAGATTTTTTAAAATTTTTTCGGAAGGAGTTTTGGCCCCAAACTTGGTAGACGTGATCCTTGTATTTTTGTTGGCATGCACAAAAAACTTCAGCTAAAAACTCAAAGTGTACAAGATTTTGTGACCATTTGAAAAAAGTGTTCCCATTTTAGACACTTTAATGGCTACTATCAGCAAACCTGTAAAATTTGAAATGCTCTTTAAGGGGGTGTGAGTTCTCGAGGTTTGATAAGGGATAGGGGGCCAATATAAGGGCCAAGTACCAGCATCCATCACACATCATGTGCGCACACCCCGCCCGACCCCCCCGATCACCGGAACCCCAATGTCGCCGGTCAGGTTCTCCGACGATGCTCCGGCGATGGTGCCCCGGTGAAAAAAAATACGGCACCAGCACATGCCCGAGCCCAGCTTGTGCTGCCGCAACTCTCAGTCTAATCCGATCTTAGACTGGGAATTAACTCCGTATGCTAGACTGGAATGAACCCAGTCTAAGATCGGATTGGAGTTCATTCTTAGTCTAAGCATACGGAGTTCATTCCTAGTCTAAGCATACGGAGCGTAAGGGCATACGGAGTTCATTCCTAGTCTAAGCATACGGAGTTAATTCCCAGTCTAAGATCGGACTGGACCGAGGGTTGTGTCAGCACATGCTGGGCACGGGCATGTGCTGGTGCCATATTTTTCTTCGCCGGGGCACCATTGCCGGAGCATCGTCGAAGAACCTGACCGACGGCATTGGAGTTTCGATGATCAGGGGGGTCAGGCGGGGTGTGCGCACATGATGTGTGATGGGTGCTGGTACTTGGCCCTTATATTGGCCCCCTATCCCTCATCAAACCTTGAGAACTGACACCCCCTTAAAGAGCATTTCAGATTTTACAGGTTTGCTACCAGTAGCCATTAAAGTGTCTGAAATGGGAACACTTTTTTCAAACGGTCACAAAATCTTGTACACTTTGAGTTTTTAGCTGAATTTTTTTGTGCATGCCAACAAAAATACAAGGATCACGTCTACCAGGTTTGGGGCCGAAACTCCTTCCAAAAAAATTTTAAAAAATCTCGAACAGCAAAAAGTTTCAAAAATCGTGAAAAATAGAAAACGAGTCGTCTTGCCATGAAACTTCACGTGAAGGCTTAAGGGACCATTGTATGAATTTACAAGCCATAAAAATGGCATTGGCACGAAGAAATATGAAGATGTGCCTAAACCCACCTACCAGCCTATCGATCCACAGCTTGCGCATCCCGTCTCTCTGGCCGACGTAGTGCCCGCCCGCTCGTTTCGTCGGTTGACTTAGGCATACGAAGTTTATTCCCAGTCTAAGATCGGACCGGACTGAGGCTTCCAGCAGCAGGATCTGCAGCATGCAGAGGGGGACCCGACCAATCCCCGGTTTGCTCATCCCACCCCTCTGGCCGACTGAGCGCCCGCACGCTCGTTTCGTGGGTTGACTTAGGCATACGAAGTTCATTCCCAGTCTAAGCATACGAAGTTCATTCATAGTCTAAGATCGGACCGGACCGACGGTTGCGGCAGCACATGCTGGGCTCGGGCATGTGCTGGTGCCTCATTTTTCTTTGTCAAGGCACCATCGTCGGAGCATCGCCGAAGAACCTGACTAGCGGCATTAGGGTTCTGGCGATCGTGGGGCCGGGGAGGGAGGTGTACGCACATGATGTGCGATGGGTGCTAGTACTTGGCCCTTATATTGGCCCCCTATCCCTCATCAAATCTCGAGAACTCACACCTCCTTAAAGAGCATTTGAGATTTTACAGGTTTGCTGCCAGTAGCCACTAAAGTGTCTGAAATGAGGACACTTTTTTCAAATCGTCACAAAATCTTGTACACTTCGAGTTTTTAGCTGAATTTTTTTGTGCAAGCCAACAAAATAAAGATCACGTTCGCCAAGTTTGGGGCCAAAACTCCATCCGAAAGAATTTTAAAAAATCCCGAACGTCAAAAAGTTTCAAAAATCGTGAACAATAGAAAACAAGTCGTCTTGCCATGAAACTTCACGTGAAGGCTTAAGGGACCATTGTATGAATTTACAAGCCATGAAAATGGCATTGGCACGTAGAAATATGAAGATGTGCCTAAACCCACCTACCACCCTATCGATCCACGGCTTGCGCATCCCGACTCTCTGGTCGGCGTAGTGCCCGCCCGCTCGTGTTGTCGGTTCGTTTAGGCAAACGGAGTTCATTCCCAATCTAAGATCGGACCAGACCGAGGCTTGCGAATCCCGTCTCTCTGGCCTGCTAAGTGCCCGCACGCTCATTTCGTGGGTTGACTTAGGCATACGAAGTTCATTCCCAGTCTAAGCATACAGAGTTCATTCCCAGTCAAAGATCGGACCGCACCGAGGGTTTCGATAGCACATGCTAGGCTCGGGCATATGCTGGTGCCACATTTTTCTTCGTCGGGGCAGCATCGCCGTAGCATCGCCGGAGAACCTGACCGACGACATTTGGGTTCTGACGATCAGGGGGCGGAGGGGTGTGCGCACATGATGTGCAATGGGTGCTGGTACTTGGCCCTTATATTGCCCCCTATCCCTCATCAAACCTCGAGAACTCACACCCCCTTGAAGAGCATGAGTCATCTTGCCGTGAAAAATAGGCATATGGAGTTCATTCCCAATCTAAGAATGGACCAGACCGAAGGTTGCGGCAGCAGGATCGGCCGCACGTAGAGGGGGACCCAGTTGATCCCCAGCTTACGAATCCTGCCCCTCTGGTCGGTTGAACGCCCGCACGCTCGTTTCATCGGTTGACTTTGGCATACGGAGTTCATTCCCAGTCTAAGCATACGGAGTTAAATCCCAGTCTACGATCGGACCGGACTGAAGGTTAGGGCAGCACATGCTAGGCTCGGGCATGTTCTGGTGCCGTATCTTTCTTCGTCGGGGCACCATCGCCGGAGCATCGTCGGAGAACTTGACTGACGGCATTGGGGTTCCGACGAACGGGGGGGTCGGGGGGTGTACACAAATGATGTGCGATGGGTGCTGGTACTTGGCCCTTATATTGGCCCCCTATCCCTCATCAAATCTCGAGAACTCACATCCCCTCAAAAAGCATTTTAGATTTTATAGGTTTGCTGCCAGTAGCCATTAAAGTGTCTGAAATGGGGACACTTTTTTGTAATGGTCACAAAATCTTGTATACAAAATCTTTTTTGAAATGGTCCGAAATGCAAAAAGTTTCAAAAATCGTGAAAAATAGTAAACGAGTCGTTTTGCCATGAAACTTCACGTGAAGGCTTAAGGGACCATTGTTGAATTTACAAGCCATAAAAATGGCATTGGCACGCAGAAAATGGAGATGTACCTAAACCCACCTACCACCCTATCGATCCACGGCTTGCGCATCCCATCTCTCTGGCCGGCGTAATGCCCGCCTGCCCGCCCCCTCACTCGTTTCCTCGGTTGGCATCGGCATACAGAGTTCATTCCCAGTTTAAGACCGGACCAGACTAAGGGTTGCAGCAACAGGATCGGCAGCACGTAGATGGGGACCCGGCCAATCCCCGGATTGCGCATCCCACCCCTCTGGCCGACTGAGTGCTTGCACACTCGTTCCGTGTGTTGACTTAGGCGTATGAGTTCATTCCCAATCTAAGCATATGGAGTTCATTCCCAATCTAAGATTGGACCAGACCGAGGGTTGCGACAGCACATGCTGGGCTCGGGCATGTGCTGATGCCGTATTTTTCTTCGCTGGGGCACCATCGCCGAAGCATCGCCGAAGAACCTGACTGACGGCATTGGGTTCCGACGATCGGGGGGGCCGGGGGGGTGTGCGCACATGATATGCGATGGGTGCTGATAGTTGGCCCTTATATTGGCCCCCTATCCCTCATCAAACCTCGAGAACTCACACCCCCTTAAAGAGCATTTGAGATTTTACAGGTTTGCTGCCAGTAGCCATTAAAGTGTCTGGAATGGGGACACTTTTTTCAAATGGCCACAAAATCTTGTACACTTCAAGTTTTTAGTTGAATTTTTTTGTGCATGCCAACAAAAATACAAGGATCATGTCTACCAAGTTTAGGACCAAAAATCCTTCCGAATAAATTTTAAAAAATCCCGAACCACAAAAAGTTTTGAAAATCGTGAAAAATAGAAAACGAGTCGTCTTGCCATGAAACTTCATGTGAAGGCTTAAGGGACCATTGTATGAATTTACAAGCCATAAAAATGGCATTGGCATGTAGAAATATGAAGATGTACCTAAACCCAACTACCACCCTATCGATCCACGGCTTGCGCATCCCGTCTCTCTGGCCAGCGTAGTGCCTGCCTGCCCGCCCGCCCGCTCGTTTCGTCAGTTGGCTTAGGCATACGGAGTTCATTCCCAGTCTAAGATCAGATCAGACTGAGGGTTGCAGTAGTAGGATCGGCAGCCCGTAGAGGGGGACCCGATCGATCCTCGGCTTGCGCATCCCGCCCCTCTGCCCGGCTGAGCGCACGCACGCTCGTTTCGTGGGTTGACTTAGGCATACGGAGTTCATTCCCAGTCTAAGCATACAGAGTTCATTCCCAGTCTAAGATCGGACTGGACCGAGGGTTGTGGCAGCACATGCTGGGCTCGAGCATGTGCTGGTGCCACATTTTTCTTTACCGGGGCACCATCGTCGGAGCATCGTCGGAGAACCTGACCGGCGGCATTAGGGTTCTGACGATCGGGGGGGTCGGGGGGGTGTGCGCACATGATGTGCGATGGGTGCTGGTACTTGGCCCTTAAATTGGCCCTTATCCCTCATCAAACCTCGAGAAATCACACCCCCTTAAAGAGCATTTAAGATTTTACAGGTTTGCTGCCAGTAGCCATTAAAGTGCCTGAAATGGGGACACTTTTTTCAAATGGTCACAAAATCTTGTACACTTCGAGTTTTTAGCTGAATTTTTTTGTGCATGCCAACAAAAATACAAGGATCACGTCTAACAAGTTTGGATCCAAAACTCCTTCCAAAAAAATTTTAAAAAATCCCGAACCACAAAAAGTTTTGAAAATCATGAAAAATAGAAAACGAGTCGTCTTGCCATGAAACTTCACGTGAAGGCTTAAGGGACCATTTTATGAATTTAGAAGCCATAAAAATGGCATTGGCATGCAGAAATATGAAGATGTGCCCAAACCCACTTACCAACCTATCGATCCACAGCTTGCGCATCCCGTCTCTCTGGCCGGCGTAGTGCCCACCCGCCCGCCCGTCCGCTCGTTTCATCAGTTGGATTAGGCATATGGTGTTCATTCCCAGTCTAAGATTGGACCAGACCAAGGGTTGCAGCAGCAGGATCGACAGCACACAGAGGAGGACCCGACCGATCCCCGGGTTGCGCATCCTGCCCCTCTGGCCGACTGAACGCCCGCACGCTCGTTTCATGGGTTAACTTAGGCATACGGAGTTCATTCCCAGTCTAAGCATATGGAGTTCATTCCCAGTCTAAGATCGGACAGGACGGTTGCGGTAGCACATACTTGGCTCGGGCACTTGCTGGTGCCGCATTTTTCTTCGTCAGGGCACCATCGTCGGAGCATCGCCGAAGAACCTGACCGGCGGTATTGGGGTTTCGACGATCGAGGGGGCCGGGGGGTATGCGCACATGATGTACGATGGGTGCTGGTACTTGGCCCTTATATTTGCCCCCTATCCCTCATCAAACCTCGAGAACTCACACCCCTTGAAAGAGCATTTGAGATTTTACAGGTTTGCTGCTAGTAGCCATTAAAGTGTCTGAAATGGGGACACTTTTTTCAAATGGTCACAAAATCTTGTACATTTTGATTTTTTGGCTGAATTTTTTTTGCATGCCAACAAAAATACAAGGATCACGTCTACCAAGTTTGGGACCAAAATCCTTCCGAAAAAATTTTTAAAAAATCCCAAACCGCAAAAAGTTTTGAAAATCATGAAAAATAGAAAACGAGTCGCCTTGCTATGAAACTTCACGTGAAGGCTTAAGGGACCATTGTATGAATTTACAAGCCATAAAAATGGCATTGGCACAGAGAAATATGAACATGTGCCTAAACCCACCTACCACCCTATCGATCCACGGCTTGCGCATCCCGTCTCTCTGGCCGGCGTAGTGCCCGCCCGCCCGTCCGCCCGCTCGTTTCCTCGGTTGGCTTAGGCATACGAAGTTCATTCCCAGTCTAAGATCGGACCGGACAGAAGGTTGCCGTAGTAGGATCGGTAGCACGCAGAGGGGGACCCAACCGATCCCCGGCTTGCGCATCCCACCCCTCTGGTCGGCTGAGCGCCCGCATGCTCATTTCGTGGGTTGACTTAGGCATACGGAGTTCTTTCACAGTCTAAGCATACGGAGTTCATTCCCAGTCTAAGATTGGATCGGACCAAGGGTTACGACAGCAAATGCTGGGCTCGGGCATGTGCTGGTGCCGTATTTTTCTTCGCTGGGGCACCATTGTCGGAGCATCGTCGGAGAATCTGACTGGCGGCATTGGGGTTTCAATGATTGGGGGCCGGGGGTGTGCGCATATGATGTGCGATGGGTGCTGGTACTTGGCCCTTATATTGGCCCACTATCACTCATCAAATCTCGAGAACTCACACCCCCTTAAAGAGCATTTGAGATTTTACAGGTTTGCTGCCAGTAGCCATTAAAGTGATTGAAATGCGGACACTTTTTTGAAATGGTCACAAAATCTTGTACATTTTGAGTTTTTAGCTGAATTTTTTTGTGCATGCCAACAAAAATACAAGCCATGAAACTTCATGTGAAGGCTTAAGGGACCATTGTATGAATTTACAAGCCATAAAAATGGCATTGGCACGTAGAAATATGAAGATGTGCCTAAACCCACCTACCACCCTATCGATCCACGACTTGCGCATCCCGTCTCTCTGGCCGACGTAGTGCCCGCTCGCCCGCTCGTTTCGTCGGTTGGCTTAGGCATATGGAGTTCATTCCCAGTCTAAGATCAGACCCAATCGAGGGTTGCGACAGTAGGATCGGCAGCACGCAGAGGGGGACCCGGCCGATCCCTGGCTTGCGCATCCTGCCCCTCTGGCCGGCTGAGCGCCCGCACGCTCGTTTCGTGGGTTGACTTAAGCAAACGGAGTTCATTCCCAGTCTAAGATCGGACCGAACCGAGGGTTGCTGCAGCACATGCTGTGCTCGGGCATGTGCTGGTGCCGTATTTTTCATCGCTGGAGAACCTGACCGACAGCATTGGGTTTCCAGCGATAGAGGGGGCCGGGGGGTGTGCGCACATGATGTGCGATGGTCTGAAATGAGGACACTTTTTTCAAATGGTCACAAAATCTTCTACACTTTGCATTTTTTTGTGCATGCCAACAAAAATACAAGGATCACGTCTACCAAGTTTGGGGCCAAAACTCCTTCCGAAAAAATTTTAAAAAATCCCAAACCGTAAAAAGTTTCAAAATTGTGAAAAATAGAAAACGAGTCGTCTTGCCATGAAACTTCACGTGAAGGCTTAAGGGACCATTGTATGAATTTACAAGCCATAAAAATGGCATTGGCACACAAAAATATGAAGATGTGCCTAAACCCACCTACCACCCTATCGATCCACGGCTTGCGCATCCTGTCTCTCTGGTCGGCGTAGTGCCCACCCGCCCACCCGCCCGCTCGTTTCGTCGGTTGGCTTAGGCATACGGAGTTCATTCCCAGTCTAGGATCAGACCAGATTGAGGGCTGCGTAGCAGGATTGGTAGCACGTAGAGGGGGACCCGGCCCATCCTCGGCTTGCGCATCCCGCCCCTCTGGCCGGTTGAGCACCCGCACGCTCGTTTCGTGGGTTGACTTAGGCATACGGAGTTCATTCCCAGTCTAAGCATACGGAGTTCATTCCCAGTCTAAGATCGGACCGGACGAGGGTTACGGCAGCACATGCTGGGTTCGGGCATGTGTTGGTGCCGCATTTTTCTTCGTCGGGGCATCACCGGAGAACCTGACAGGCGGCATTGGGGTTCCGACGATCGGGGGGGCCGGGGGGTGTGCGCACATGATGTGCGATGGCTGCTGGTACTTGGCCCTTATATTGGCCCCCTATCCCTCATCAAACCTTGAGAACTCACACCCCCTGAAAGAGCATTTGAGATTTTACAGGTTTACTGCCAGTAGCCATTAAAGTGTCTAGAATGTGGACACTTTTTGCAAATGGTCACAAAATCTTGTACACTTTGAGTTTTTAGCTGAATTTTTTTGTGCATGCCAACAAAAATACAAGGATCACGTCTACCAAGTTTGGGGCCAAAAATCCATCCGAAAAAATTTTAAAAATGCCGAATCATAAAAAGTTTCAAAAATCATGAAAAATAGAAAACGAGTCGTCTTGCCATGAAACTTCACGTGAAGGCCTAAGGGACCATTTTATGAATTTACAAGCCATAAAAATGGCATTGGCACGCAGAAATATGAAGATGTGCCTAAACCCACTACCACCCTATCGATCCACGGCTTGCGCATCCTGTCTCTCTTACCGGCGTAGTGCCCGCCCGCCCGCCCGCTCGTTTCGTCGGTTGGCTTAGGCATATGGAGTTCATTCCCAGTCTAAGATCAAACCAGACCGAGGGTTGCGGTAGCAGGATCGACAGCACGCAGAGGGGGACCCGGTCGATCCCCGGCTTGCGCATCCTGCCCCTCTGGCTGGCTGAGCACCCGTACGCTAGTTTCGTGGGTTGACTTAGGCAAACAGAGTTCATTCCTAGTCTAAGATCGGACCAGACCGAGGGTTGCGGCAGCACATGCTGGGCTCGAGCATGTGTTGGTGCACATTTTTCTTCGTCGGGGCACCATCGTCAGAGCATCGTCGGAGAACCTGACCGGCGGCATTGGGGTTCCGACGATTGGGGTGGCCGGGGGGTGGGTGTGCGCACATGATGTGTGATGAGTGCTGGTACTTGGCCCTTATATTGGCCCCCTATCCCTCATCAAACCTCGAGAACCCACACCCGCTTAAAAAGCATTTGAGATTTTACAGGTTTGCTACCAGTAGCCATTAAAGTGTCTGAAATGGGGACACTTTTTTCAAATGGTCACTAAGTCTTGTACACTTCGAGTTTTTAGCTGAATTTTTTTGTGCATGCCAAAAAAAATACAAGGATCAGGTCTACCAAGTTTGGGGCCAAAACCCCTTCTGAAAAAATTTTAAAAAATCCCGAACCGCAAAAAGTTTTGAAAATCGTGAAAAATAGAAAACGAGTCATCTTGCCATGAAACTCCACGTGAAGTCTTAAGGGACCATTCTATGAATTTACAAGCCATAAAAATGGCATAGTCACGTAGAAATATGAAGATGTGCCTAAACCCACCTACCACCCTATCGATCCATGGCTTGCGCATCCTGTCTCTCTGGCCGACGTAGTGCCCGCCCGCCCGCTCGTTTTGTAGGTTGGCTTAGGCAGACGGAGTTCATTCCTAGTATAAGATCGGACCGGATCGAGGGTTACGGCAGCAGGATCGGCAGCACACAGAGGGGGACCCGACCGATCCTCGGCTTGCCCATCCCGCCCCTCTGGCCGATTGAGTACCCGCACGCTCATTTCGTGAGTTGACTTAGGCATACGGAGTTCATTCCCAGTCTAAGCATATGGAGTTCATTCCCAGTCTATGATCGGACCGGACCGAGGGTTGCAGCAGCACATACTGGGCTCAGGCATGTGTTGGTGCCGCATTTTTCTTCGCCGGGGCACCGTCGCCGGAGTATCACTGGAGAACCTGACCGACGGCATTGGGGTTCCGACAATCGGGGGCGCCGGGGGGCGTGTGTGCGCACATGATGTGCAATGGGTGCTGGTACTTGGCCCTTATATTGGCCCCCTATCCCTCATCAAACCTCGAGAACTCACACCCCCTTAAAGAGCATTTGAGATTTTACAGGTTTGCTGCCAGTAGCCATTAAAGTGTCTGAAATGGGAACACTTTTTTCAATGGTCACAAAATCTTGTACACTTCGAGTTTTTAGTTGAATTTTTTTATGCATGCCGATAAAAATACAAGGATCACGTCTACTAAGTTTGGGGCCAAAAATCCTTCCAAAAAAATTTTCAAAAATCCCGAACCGTAAAAAGTTTTGAAAATCGTGAAAAATAGAAAACGAGTTGTCTTGCCATGAAACTTCACGTGAAGGCTTAAGGGACCATTGTATGAATTTACAAGCCATAAAAATGGGATTTGCACGTAGAAATATGAAGATGTGCATAAACCCACCTATCACCCTATCGATTCATGGCTTTTGCAACCCGTCTCTCTGGCTGTCGTAGTGCCCGCCCGCCCGCCAATTCATTCCATCGGTTCGCTTAGGCATACGGAGTTCATTCCCAATCAAAGATCAGACTAGACCAAGGGTTGCAGCAGCAGGATCGGCAGCATGCAGAGGGGGACCCGGTCGATCCCCAGCTTGCGCATCCTGCCCCTCAGGCCGGCTGAGCGCCCGTACGCTTGTTTCGGTGGTTGACTTAGGCATACGGAGTTCATTCCCAGTTTAAGATCAGACCGGACCGAGGGCTGCGGCAGCACATACTGGGCTCGGGCATGTGCTGGTGCCACATTTTTCTTTACCGGGGCACCATCGTCGGAGAACCTGACCGGCAGCGTTGGGGTTCCGACGATCGGAGGGGCCAGAGGGTGTGTGCACATGATGTGCGATGGGTGCTAGTACTTGGCCCTTATATTGGCCCCCTATCCCTCATCAAACCTTGAGAACTCACACCCCCTTAAAGAGCATTTGAGATTTTACAGGTTTGCTACCAGTAGCCATTAAAGTGTCTGAAATGGGGACACTTTTTTCTAATGGTCACAAAATCTTGTACACTTTGAGTTTTTAGCTGAATTGTTTTGTGTATGCCAAAAAAATTACAAGGATCACGTCTACCAAGTTTGGGGCCAAAACTCCTTCCGAAAAAATTTTAAAAATTCTCGAACCGTAAAAAGTTTCAAAAATCATGAAAAATAGAAAACGAGTCGTCTTGCCATGAAACTTCACGTGAAGGCTTAAGGGACCATTGTATGAATTTACAAGCCATAAAAATGGCATTGGCACATAAAAATATGAAGACGGCCTAAACCCACCTGCGACCTTATCGATCCACGGCTTGTGCATCCCGTCTCTCTGGCCGATGTAGTGCCTGCCCGCCCGCCCGCCCGCCTGCTTGTTTTGTCGGTTGGCTTAGGCATATGAAGTTAATTCCCAGTCTAAGATCAGACCAGACCGAGGGTTGCAGTAGCAGGATCGACAGCACACAGAGGAGGACCCGATCGGTCTCCGGCTTGCGCATTCTGCCCCTCTGGCCAGGTGAGCACCCACACGCTCATTTCGTGGGTTGACTCAGGCATACGGAGTTCATTCCCAGTCTAAGCATGCGGAGTTCATTCCCAGTCTAAGCATATGGAGTTCATTCCCAATCCAAGATCAGACCGAATCGGACCGAGGGTTGCAGCAGTACATGTTGGGCTCGAGCATGTGTTGGTGCCGCATTTTTCTTCGTTGGGAAACCATCACTGGAGCATTATCGGAGAACCTGACCGGCATCATTGGGGTTCCGACGATCGGGGGGGCCAGGGGTTGTGTGCACACATGATGTACGATGGGTGCTGGTACTTGGGCCTTATATTGGTAGGATTGGCAGCACGCAGAGGGAGACCTGACCGATCCCCAGCTTGTACATCCCGCCCCTCTGGCCGACCGAGCACCCGCACGCTCGTTTCGTGGTATGCTCGTTTCGTGGGTTGACTTAGGCATACGGAGTTCATTTCCAGTCTAAGATCAGACCGGACCGAGGGTTGCGAGAGAACATACTGGGCTTCGGCATGTGTTGGTGCCATATTTTTCTTCGTCGGGGCAGCATCGTCGGAGAACCTCACCGACGGTATTGGGATTTCGACGATCGAAGGGGTCGGGGGGTGTGCGCTCATGATGTGCGATGGGTGCTGGTACTTGGCCCTTATATTGGCCCCCTATCCCTCATCAAACCTCGAGACCTCACACCCCCTTAAAGAGCATTTGAGATTTTACAGGTTTGCTGCCAGTAGCCATTAAAGTGTCTGGAATGGGGACACATTTTTCAAATGGTCACAAAATCTTGTACACTTCGAGTTTTTAGCTAAATTTTTTTATGCGTGCCAACAAAAATACAAGGATCATGTCTACCAAGTTTGGGGCAAAAACTCCTTCCGAAAAAATTTTAAAAAATCCTGAACTGCAAAAAGTTTCAAAAATTGTAAAAAATAGAAAACGAGTCGTGTTGCCATGAAACTTCAGGCGAAGGCTTAAGGGACCATTGTATGAATTTACAAGCCATAAAAATGGAATTGGCACCTAGAAATATGAAGATGTGCCTAAACCCACCAACCACCCTATCGATCCACGGCTCGCGCATCCCGTCTCTCTAACCGGCATAGTGCCCGCCCGTCCGCTCGTTTCGTCGGTTGGCTTAGGCATACGGAGTTCATTCCCAGTCTAAGATAGGATCAGACCGAAGGTTACAGCAGCAGGATTGGCAGCACGCAGAGGGAGAACCGACCGATCCCTAGCTTGCACATCCCGCCCCCCTGGCCAACCGAGCACCCGCACGCTCTATTCGGGGGTTGACTTAGGCATACGGAGTTCATTCACAGTCTAAGCATACGGTGTTCATTCCCAGTCTAAGATCAGACCGGACCGAGGGTTGCGGCAGCACATGCTGGGCTCGAACATGTGTTGGTGCCACATTTTTCTTCACCGGGGCACCATCGTCGGAGCATCTTCGGAGAACCTGACCAGCGGAATTGGGGTTTCGGTGATCGGGGGGCCGGGGGGTGTGCGCACATGATGTGCGATGGGTGCTGGTACTTGGCCCTTATATTGGCCCCCTATCTCTCATCAAACCTCGAGAACTCACACCCCCTTAAAGAGCATTTGAGATTTTACAGGTTTGCTGCCAGTAGCCATTAAAGTGTTTGAAATGGGGACACTTTTTTCAAATGGTCACAAAATCTTGTACACTTTGAGTTTTTAGCTGAATTGTTTTGTGCATGCCAACAAAAATACAAGGATCACGTCTACCAAGTTTGGGGACAAAACTCCTTCCGAAAAAATTTTAAAAATTCTCGAACCGTAAAAAGTTTCAAAAATCATGAAAAATAGAAAACGAGTCGTCTTGCCATGAAACTTCACGTGAAGGCTTAAGGGACCATTGTATGAATTTACAAGCCATAAAAATGGCATTGGCACATAGAAATATGAAGACGTGCCTAAACCCACCTGCGACCTTATCGATCCACGGCTTGTGCATCCCGTCTCTCTGGCCGACGTAGTGCCTGCCCGCCCGCCCGCCCGCCTGCTTGTTTTGTCGGTTGGCTTAGGCATACGGAGTTCATTCCCAGTCTAAGATCAGACCAGACCGAGGGTTGCGGTAGCAGGATCGACAGCACACAGAGGGGGACCCGATCGATCTCCGGCTTGCGCATTCTGCCCCTCTGGCCAGCTGAGCACCCACACGCTCATTTCGTGGGTTGACTCAGGCATACGGAGTTCATTCCCAGTCTAAGCATACGGAGTTCATTCCCAGTCTAAGCATATGGAGTTCATTCCCAGTCCAAGATCAGACCGAATCGGACCGAGGGTTGCAGCAGTACATGTTGGGCTCGAGCATGTGTTGGTGCCGCATTTTTCTTCGTTGGGAAACCATCACCGGAGCATCGTCGGAGAACCTGACCGGCGTCATTGGGGTTCCGACGATCGGTGGGGCCAGGTGTTGTGTGCACACATGATGTACGATGGGTGCTGGTACTTGGGCCTTATATTGGCAGGATTGGCAGCACGCAGAGGGAGACCTGACCGATCCCCAGCTTGTACATCCCGCCCCTCTGGCCGACCGAGCACCCGCACGCTCTATTCGGGGGTTATCTTAGGCATACAGAGTTCATTCCCAGTCTAAGCATACGAAGTTCATTCCCAGCCTAAGATCAGATTGGACCGAGGGTTGCGGCAGCACATGCTGGGCTCGGCATGTGTTGGTGCCGCATTTTTCTTCACCGGGGCACCATCGTCGGAGCATCACCGGAGAACCTGACCGGCGGCATTGGGGTTCCGGCGATCGGGGGGCCTGGGGGTGTGCGCACATGATGTGCAATGGGTGCTGGTACTTGGCCCTTATATTGGCCCCCTAGCCCTCATCAAACCTCGAGAACTCAAACCTCCTTAAAGAGCATTTGAGATTTTACAGGTTTGCTGCCAGTAGCCATTAAAGTGTCTGAAATGGGGACACTTTGTTCAAATGGTCACAAAATCTTGTACACTTCGAGTTTTTAGCTGCATTTTTTTGTGCATGCCAACAAAAATACAAGGATCACGTCTACCAAGTTTGGGGCCAAAACTTCTTCCGAAAAAATTTTAAAAAATCCCAAAGCACAAAAAGTTTCAAAAATCGTGAAAAATAGAAAACGAGTCATCTTGCCATGAAACTTCACGTGAAGGCTTAAGGGACCATTGTATGAATTTACAAGCCATAAAAATGGCATTGGCATTCAGAAATATGAAGATGTACCTAAACCCACCTACCACCCTATCGATCCACGACTTGCACATCCCGTCTCTCTGGCCGACGTAGTGCCCGCCCGCTCGTTTTGTCGGTTGGCTTAGGCATACGGAGTTCATTCCTAGTCTAAGATCAGACCGGATCGAGGGTTGCAGTAGCAGGATCGATAGCACATAGAGGGGGACCCCGTCGATCTCTGGCTTGCACATCCCGCCCCTCTGGCTGGCTGAGCACCCACACGCTCGTTTCGTGGGTTGACTCAGGCATATGGAGTTCATTCCCAGTCTAAGGATACGGAGTTCATTCCCAGTCCAAGCATACGGAGTTCATTCACAGTCCAAGATCAGATCGAACCGGACTGAGGGTTGCAGCAGCACATGCTGGGCCTGGGCATGTGTTGGTGCCGTATTTTTCTTCGTTGGGAAACCATCGCCGGAGCATCGTCGAAGAACCTGACCGGCGTCATTGGGGTTCCGACGATCGGGGGGGCCGGGGGGTGTGTGCACACATGATGTACGATGGGTGCCGGTACTTGGGCCTTATATTGGCCCCCTATCCCTCATCAAACCTCGAGAACTCACACCCCTTTAAAGAGCATTTGAGATTTTACAGGTTTGCTGCCAGTAGCCTATTAAAGTGTCTAAAATGGGGACATTTTTTTCAAATGGTCACAAAATTTTGTACACTTCGATTTTTTAGCTGAATTTTTTATGCATGCTAACAAAAGTACAAGGATCACTTCTACCAAGTTTGGGGCCAAAAATCCTTCCGAAAAAATTTTAAAAAATCTTGAACCGTAAAAAGTTTCAAAAATCATGAAAAATAGAAAAAACGAGTGGTCCTGCCATGAAACTTCACGTGAAGGCTTAAGGGACCATTGCATGAATTTACAAGTGATAAAAATGGCATTGGCATGCAGAAATATGAAGATGTGCCTAAACCCACCTACCACCCTATCGATCCATGGCTTGCGCATCCAGTCTCTCTAGCCAGCGTAGTGCCCGCCCGTCTACTTGTTTCGTCGGTTGGCTTAGGCATACGGAGTTCATTTTCAGTCTAAGATCAGACCAGACTGAGGGTTGTAGCAGTAGGATCGGTAGCACACAGAGGGGGACCCGACCGATCCTCGGCTTGTGCATCCCGCCCCTCTGGCCGGCTGAGCACCCGCACGCTCGTTTCGTGGGTTGACTTAGGCATACGGAGTTCATTCCCAGTCTAAGGATACGGAGTTCATTTCCAGCCTAAGATCTGATCGAACCGAGGGTTGCGGCAGCACATCCTGGGCTCGGGCATGTGTTGGTGCTGCATTTTTCTTCGTCGGGGCACCATCGCCAGAGCATCACCAGAGAACCTGACCGACGACATTGATGTTCCGATGATCGGGGGGGACGGGGGGTTGTGCACACATGATGTGTGATGGGTGCTGATACCTGGCCCTTATATTGGCCCGTTATCCCTCATCAAACTTTGAGAACTCACACCCCCTTAAAGAGCATCTGAGATTTTACAGGTTCGCTGCCAATAGCCATTAAAGTGTCTGAAATGGGGACACCTTTTTCAAATGGTCACAAAATCTTGTACACTTCGAGTTTTTAGCTGAATTTTTTTGTGCATGCCATCAAAAATACAAGGATCACATCTACCAAGTTTGGGGCTAAAACTCCTTCTAAAAAAATTTTAAAAAATCCCGAACCGTAAAAAGTTTCAAAAATCGTGAAAAATAGAAAATGAGTCGTCCTGCCATGAAACATTACGTGAAGGCTTAAGGGATCATTGCATGAATTTACAAGTGATAAAAATGGCATTGGCACACAGAAATATGAAGATGTGCCTAAACCCACCTACCACCCTATCGATCCACGGCTTGCGTATCCCGTCTCTCTGGCCGGCGTAGTGCACGCCCACCCGCTCATTTCGTCGGTTGGCTTAGGTATACGGAGTTCATTCCTAGTCTAAGATCTGACCGGATTGAGGGTTGTGGCAGCAGGATTGGCAGCACACAGAGGGGGACCCGATCGATCCCCGGCTTACGCATCCCACCCCTCTAGCCGACTGAGTGCCTGCACGCTCGTTTCGTGGGTTGACTTAGGCATATGTTGTTCATTCCCAGTCTAAGCATACGGAGTTCATTCCCAGTCTAAGATCAGACTGGATCAAGGGTTGCGGCAGCACATGCTGGGCTCGGGCATGTGCTGGTGCCGCATTTTTCTTTGCCGGGGCACCATCGTCGGAGCATCGTCGGAGAACCTGACTGACGGCATTGGGGTTCCGGTGATCGAGGGGGCCGGGGGGTGTGCGTACATGATGTGCGATGGGTGCTGGTATTTGGCCCTTATATTGGCCCCCTATCCCTCATCAAACCTCGAGAACTCACACCCTCTTAAAGAGCATTTGAGATTTTACAGGTTTGCTGCTAGTAGCCATTAAAGTGTCTGAAATGGGGACAGTTTTTTCAAATGGTCACAAAATCTTGTACACTTCGAGTTTTTAGCTGAATTTTTTTATGCATGCCAAAAAAAATACAATGATCACGTCTACCAAGTTTGGGGCCAAAACTCTTTTCGAAAAAATTTTAAAAAATCCCGAACTGTAAAAAGTTTTGAAAATCATGAAAAATAGAAAACGAGTCGTCTTGCCATGAAACTTAATGTGAAGGCTTAAGGGACCATTGTATGAATTTACAAGCCATAAAAATGGCATTGGCACACAGAAATATGAAGATGTGCATAAAGTCACCTACCACCCTATCGATCCACGGCTTGCGCATCCCGTCTGTCTGGCCGACGTAGTGCCCGCTCGCCCGCCCGCCCGCTCGTTTCGTTGGTTGGCTTAGGCATAAGGAGTTCATTCCCAGTCTAAGATCAGACCAGATCGAGGGTTGCAGCAGCAAGATCGGCAGCATGCAGAGGGGGAACCGATCGATCCCCGGCTTGCGCATCCCGCCCCTCTGGCCGACTGAGCGCTCGCATGCTTGTTTCGGGGGTTGACTTAGTCATATGGAGTTCATTCCCAATCTAAGATCAGATCGGACAGGGTTGCGATAGCACATACTGGGCACGGGCATTGCTGGTGTAGCATTTTTCTTTGTCGGGGCACCATCGCCGGAGCATCGCCGAAGAACCTGACCGGCGGCATTAGGGTTCCGGTGATCAGGGGGGCCAGGGGGTGTGCGCATATGATGCGCAATGGGTGCTGGTACTTGGCCCTTATATTGGGCCCCTATCCCTCATCAAACCTCGATAACTCACACCCCCTTAAAGAGCCTTTGAGATTTTATAGGTTTGCTGCCAGTAGCTATTAAAGTGTCTGAAATGGGGATATTTTTTTCAAATGGTCACAAAATCTTGTGCACTTCGAGATTTTAGCTGAATTTTTTTGTGCATGCCAACAAAAATACAAGGATCACGTCTAAAAGGTTTGGGGTCAAAACTCCTTCTGAAAAAATTTTAAAAAATCTCGAACAGTAAAAAGTTTTGAAAATCGTGAAAAAAAGAAAACAAGTCATCTTGCCATGAAACTTCACGTGAAGGCTTAAGGGACCATTGTATGAATTTAAAAGCCATAAAAATGGCATTGGCAGGCAGAAATATGAAGATGTGCCTAAACCCACCTACCATCTTATCGATCCACGGCTTGCGCATCCCGTCTCTCTGGCCGGCGTAGTGCCCGCACGCCTGCCCGCCTGCTCGTGTCGTCAGTTGGCTTAGGCATACGAAGTTCATTCCAAGTCTAAGATCGGACTGGACTAAGGGTTGCGGTAGTAAGATCGGCAGCACGCAGAGGGGGACTCGGCCGATCCCTGGCTTGTGCATCCCGGCCCTCTGGCTGACTGAGCGCCCGCACGCTTGTTTCGTGGGTTGACTTAGGCATGCAGAGTTCATTCCCAGTCTAAGCATACGGAGTTCATTCCCAGTCTAAGATCGGACCGGACTGAGGGTTGTGGCAGCACATGCTGGGCTCAAGCATGTGTTGGTGCTGCATTTTCCTTCGTCGGGGCACCGTCACCGGAACATCGCCGAGAACCTGGCCGACGGCATTGGGGTTCCGACGATCGGGGGGCCCGGGGGGTGTGCGCACATGATGTGCGATGGGTCCTAGTACTTGGCCCTTATATTGGCCCCCTATCCCTCATCGAACCTCGAGTACTCACACCCCTTAATGAGCATTTGAGATTTTACAGCTTTGCTGCCAATAGCCGTAAAAGCGTCTGAAATGGGGACATTTTTTTCAAATGGTCACAAAATCTTGTACACTTTGAGTTTTTAGCTGAAGTTTTTTGTGCACACCAACAAAAATACAAGGATCACGTCTACCAAGTTTGGGGCCAAAACTCTTACCGAAAAAATTTTAAAAATCTCAAATCGTAAAAGTTTCAAAAATTATGAAAAATAGAGAAATAGTCGTCTTGCCATGCAATTTCATGTGATGGCTTAAGGGACCATTGTTTGAATTTACAAGCCATAATAATGGCATTGGCATGCAGAAATATGAAGATGTGCCTAAACCCACCTACCACCCTATCGATCCACAGCTTACGCATCCTGTCTCTCTAGCCGACGTAGTGCCTGCCCGTCCGCCCGCCTGCTCGTTTCGTCGGTTGGCTTAGGCGTACAGAGTTCATTCCTAGTCTAAGATCGAACTGGATCGAGTGTTACGACAGCAGGATCGACAGTAGAGGTGCCCGGCCCCTGGCTTGTGCATCCGCCCCCTGCGACTGAGCACCCGCACACAATTTCATGGGTTGACTTAGGCATATGGAGTTCATTCCATCTAAGCATACGGAGTTCATTCCCAGTCTAAGATCAGATCGACTGAGGTTGCGACAGCAGGATGGGCCCGCAGCACTTGGCATCCGATCGACTTCGCATGCCATCACTGGCTGAGCACCTGACTCGTTTCGTGGGTTGACTTAGGCATGGAGTTCATCCCAGTCTAAGCATACGGAGTTCATCCCAATCTCAGACAGATCGGACCGAGGGTTGCGACAGTAGGATGCCGGCCGATGACTGTGCATCCTGCCCCTCTGGCTGGCTGAACCTGCACGCTCGTTTCATGGGTTGACTTAGGCATACAGAGTTCATTCCCAGTCTAAGCATATGGAGTTCATTTTCAGTCTAAAATCGGATCGGACCGAGGGTTGTGACAACACATGCTGGGCTCGAGCATGTGCTGGTGCTGTATTTTTCTTCATCGGGGCACCATCGTTGGAGCATCGTCGGAGAACCTGACCAGCGGCATTGGGGTTCCGGGGATCGGGGGGGGCCGGTGGGGTGTGCACACATGATGTGCGATGGGTGCTGGTAGTTGGCCCTTATATTGGCCCCCTATCCCTCATCAAACCTTGAGAACTCACACCCCCTTAAAGAGCATTTGAGATTTTACAGGTTTGCTGCCAGTAGCCATTAAAGTTTCTGAAATGGGGACTCTTTTTGCAAATGGTCACAAAATCTTGTACACTTTGAGTTTTTAGCTAAAGGTTTTTGTGCATGCCAACAAAAAATCTCGAACCGCAAAAGTTTCAAAAATCGTGAAAAATAGAGAACGAGTCGTCTTGCCATGAAACTTAACGTGGAGGCTTAAGGGACCATTGTATGAATTTACAGGCCACAAAAATGCCATTGGCACGTAGAAATATGAAGATGTGCCTAAACCCACCTACCACCGTATCGATCCACGGCTTATGCATCACGTCTCTCTTACCGGCGTAGTGCCCACCCGCCCGCCTGCTCATTTCGTCAGTTGGCTTAGGTATATAGAGTTCATTCCCAGTCTAAGATTGGATAGGACCGAGGGTTGCGGCAGCAGTATGGGGAGCCGACCGATCCCTGACTTGCGCATCCCGCCCCTCTGGCTGGGTGAGCGCCCGTATGCTCGTTTCATGGGTTGACTTAGGCATACAGAATTCATTCCCAGTCTAAGCATACGGAGTTCATTCCCAATCTAAGATCGAACTAGACCGAGGGTTGCGGCAGCACATGCTGGGCTCGAGCATGTGCTGGTGCCGTATTTTTCTTCGTCGGGGCACCATCGCCGGAGCATCGTCGGAGAACCTGACTGGCGGCATTGGGCTTCCGGCGATCGGGGGGGCCGGGTGCGTGTGCGCACATGATGTGCGATGGGTGCTGGTACTTGGCCCTTATATTGGCCCCCTATCCCTCATCAAACCTCGAGAACTCACACCCCCTTAAAGAGCATTTGAGATTTTACAAGTTTGCTGCCAGTAGCCATTAAAGCCTCTAAAATGGGGACACTTTTTTCAAATGGTCACAAAATCTTTTACACTTCGAGTTTTTAGCTGAATTTTTTTGTGCATGCCAACAAAAATACAAGGATCAGGACTACCAAGTTTGGGGCTAAAACTCCTTTCGAAAAAATTTTAAAAAATCTCGAACCGCAAAAGTTTTGAAAATCGTGAAAAATAGAAAACGAGTCGTCTTGCCATGAAATTTCACGTGAAGGCTTAAGGGACCATTGTATGAATTTACAAGCCATAAAAATGGCATTGGCATGCAGAAATATTAAGATGTGCCTAAACCCACCTACCACCTTATTGATCCACGGCTTGCGCATCCCGTATCTCTGGCCGGCGTAGTACTCGCCCGTCTGCCCGGCCACTCGTTTCGTGGGTTGGCTTAGGCATACGGAGTTCATTCCCAATCTAAGATCAGACCGGACCAAGGGTTATGGTAGCAGGATCGACAGCACGTAGTGGGGGATGCAACCGATCCCCGGCTTGCGCATCCCGCCCCTCTGGCCGACTGAGCGCCCGCACGCTCATTTCATGGGTTGACTTCGGCATACGGAGTTCATTCCCAGTCTAAGCATACAGAGTTCATTCCCAGTGTAAGATCGGACTAGACCGAGGGTTACGACAGCACATGCTGGGCTAGGGCATGTGCTGGTGCCGCATTTTTCTTCGTCGGGGCACCATGCCGGAGCGTCGCCGGAGAACCTGACTGGCGACATTGAGGTTCCAGCGATCGGGGGGGCCAAGGGGGTGTGCGCACATGATGTGCGATGGGTGCTAGTACTTGGCCCTTATATTGGCCCCCTATCCCTCATAAAACCTCGAGAACTCACACCCCTTAAAGAGCAAGTCGTCTTGCCATGAAACTTCACCTTAAGGCTTAAGGGACCATTGTATGAATTTTCAAGCCATAAAAATGGCATTGGCACGTAAAAATATGAAGATGTGCCTAAACCCACCTACCACCCTATCGATCCACGGCTTACGCATCCCGTCTCTCTGACCGGCGTAGTGCCCGCCCGCCCGTCCGCTCGCTCGTTTCGTCGGTTGGCTTAGGCATATGAAGTTCATTCCCAGTCTAAGATCGGACCAGATCGAGGTTGCAACAGCAGGATTAACAGCACGCAAAGGGGGACCCGGTCGATCCCTGACTTGCGCACCTCGCCCCTCTGGCTGGCTGAATGCCCACATACTCGTTTCGTGGGTTGACTTAGGCATATGGAGTTCATTCCCAGTCTAAGATCAGACCGAACCGAGGGTTGGGGCAGCACATGCTGGGCTTGGGCATGTGCTGGTGCCGTAGTTTTCTTCGCCGGGGCACCATCGCCAGAGCATCACCGGAGAACCTGACCGACAGCATTAGGGTTCCGGTGATCGGGGGGCCGGGGGGTGTTCGCACATGATGTGCGATGGGTGCTGGTACTTGGCCCTTATATTGGCCCCTATCCCTCATCAAACCTCGAGAACTCACACACCCCTTTAAAGACCATTTGAGATTTTACAGGCTTGCTGCGAGTAGCCATTAAAGTGTCTGAAATGGGGACACTTTTTTCAAATGATCACAAAATCTTGTACACATCGAGTTTTTAGCTGAACTGTTTTGTGCATGCCAAAAAAAATACAACGATCATGTCTATGAAGTTTGGGGCCAAAACTCCTAAAAAAATTTTAAAAAATTCCGAATCGTAAAAAGTTTCAAAGATCGTGAAAAATAGAAAACGAGTCGTCTTGCCATGAAACTTCACGTGAAGGCTTAAGGGACCATTGTATGAATTTACAAGCCATAAAAATGGCATTGGCACGTAAAAATATGAAAATGTGCCTAAACCACCTACCACCCTATCGATCCACGGCTTGCGCATCCCGTCTCTCTGGCCGGCGTAGTGCCCGCCCGCTCGTCCGCCTGCTCGTTTTGTCGGTTGGCTTAGGCATATGAAGTTCATTCCCAGTCTAAGATCGGACTGGATCAACGGTTGCAACAGCAGGATTAGCAGCATGCAAATGAGGACCCGATCGATCCCCGGCTTGCGCAACCCGCCCCTCTGGCCGGCTGAGCGCCCCCATAGTCATTTTGTGGGTTGACTTAGGCATACAGAGTTCATTCTCAGTCTAAGCATACGGAGTTCATTCCCAGTCTAAGATCGGACCAGACCGAGGGTTACGGTAGCACATGCTGGGCTCGAGCATGTGCTGGTGCTGCATTTTTCTTCAACGGGGCACCATCGCCGGAGCATCTTCAGAGAACCTGACCGACGGCTTTGGGGTTCCGACGATCAGGGAGGCAGGGGGTGTGCGCACAAGATGTGTGATGTGTGCTGGTACTTGGCCCTTATATTGGCCCCTTATCCCTCATCAAACCTCAAGAACTCACACCCCCTTAAGGAGCATTTGAGATTTTACAGGTTTGCTGCCAGTAGCCATTAAAGTGTTTGAAATGGGGACACTTTTTTCAAATGGTCACAAAATCTTGTACACTTCGAGTTTCTAGCTGAATTTTTTTGTGCATGCCAAAAAAAATAAAAGGATCACGTCTACCAAGTTTGGGGCCAAAACTCTTTCTGAAAAAATTTTAAAAAATCTCGAACCGCAAAAAGTTTCAAAAATCATGAAAAATAGGAAACGAGTCGTCTTGCCATTAAACTTCACGTGAAGGCTTAAAGGACCATTGTATGAATTTACAAGCCATAAAAATGGCATTGGCACACAGAAATATGAAGATGTGCCTAAACCCACCTACCACCCTATCGATCCACGGCTTGCGCATCCCGTCTTTTTGGCCGACGTAGTGCCCGCCCGCCCACTCGTTTCGTCGGTTGGCTTAGGAATAGGAGTTCATTCCTAGTCTAAGATCATATCGAACCGAGGGTTGCGGTAGCAAGATCGACAACACACAGAGGGGGACCCGACCGATCCCCGGCTTACGCATCCCGCCCGTCTGGCTGGCTGAGCGCCCGTACACTCGTTTCGTGGGTTGACTTAGGCATACGGAGTTAATTCCCAGTCTAAGCATACGGAGTTCATTCCCAGTCTAAGATCAGACCAGATCGAGGGTTGCGACAGCACATGCTGGGCTCGGGCATGTGTTGGTGCCGCATTTTTCTTCGTCGGGGCACCATCATCGGAGCATCACCGAAGAACCTGACCGGTGGCATTGGGGTTCCGACGATCAGGGGGCCGGGGGGTGTGCGCACATGATGTGTAATGGGTGCTGGTACTTGGCCCTTATATTGGCCCCTTATCCCTCATCAAACCTTGAGAACTCACACCCTTAAAGAGCATTTGAGATTTTACAGGTTTGCTGCCAGTAGCCATTAAAGTGTTTGAAATGGGGATATTTTTTTCAAATGGTCACAAAATCTTGTACACTTCGAGTTTTTCACTGAATTGTTTTGTGCAAACCAACAAAAATAGAAGGATCACATCTACCAAGTTTGGGGCCAAAACTCCTTCCGAAAAAATTTTAAAAAATCCCAAACCGTAAAAAGTTTTGAAAATAGTGAAAAATAGAAAACGAGTCGTCTTGCCATGAAACTTCACGTGAAGGCTTAAGGGACCATTGTATGAATTTACAAGCCATAAAAATGGCATTGGCATGCAGAAATATGAAGATGTGCCTAAACCCACCTACTATCCTATCGATCCACGGCTTGCGCATCCCGTCTCTCTGGCTGGCGTAGTGCCCGCCCACCCATCCGGTCGTTCGTTTTGTCGGTTGGCTTAGGCATACGGAGTTCATTCCCGGTCTAAGATTGGACCGAATTGAAGATTGTAGTAGCAGGATTGGCAGCACGCAGAGGGGGACCCGATCGGTCCCCGGCTTGCGCATCCTGCCCCTCTGGCCGGTTGAGCACCCGCACGCTCGTTTCACGGGTTGACTTAGGCATACGGAGTTCATTCCCAGTCTAAGCATACAAAGTTCATTCCCAATCTAAGATCGGACAGGAATGAGGGTTGCGGCAGCACATGCTGGGCTCGGGCATGTGTTAGTGCCACATTTTTCTTCGTCGGGGCACTATCGCAGGAGCATCGCCGGAGAACCTGACTGACAGCATTGGGGTTCCGGTGATCGGGGGGGCCGGAGGGGTTATGCGCACATGATGTGTGATGGGTGCTGGTACTTGGCCCTTATATTGGCCCCCTATCCCTCATCAAAACTCGAGAACGTACACCCCCTTAAAGAGCATTTACAGGTTTGCTGCCAGTAGCCATTAAAGTGTCTGAAATGGGGACGTTTTTTTCGAATGGTCACAAAATCTTGTACACTTTGAGTTTTTAGCTGAATTTTTTTGTGCATGCCAACAAAAATACAAGGATCACGTCTACCAAGTTTGGGGTGAAATCTCCTTCCAAAAAAATTGTAAAAAATTCTCGAACCATAAAAAGTTTCAAAAATCATGAAAAACAAAAAAAGAGTCGTCTTGCCATGAAACTTCATGTGAAGGCTTAAGGGACCATTGCATGAATTTACAAGCCATAAAAATGGCATTGGCGTGCAGAAATATGAAGATGTGTCTAAACCCACCTACCACCCTATCGATCCACGGCTTGTGCATCCCGTATCTCTGATCGCTGTAGTGCCCGCCCGCTCGTTTCGTCGGTTGGATTAGGCATACGGAGTTTATTCCTAGTCTAAGATTGAACCGGACCAAGGGTTGTGGCAGCAGGATCTGCAGCACGCAGAGGGGGACCTGATCGATCCCCGGCTTGACATCCTGCCCCTCTAGCCGGCTGAGCACCCGCACACTCGTTTCGTGGGTTGACTTAGGAATACGGAGTTCATTCTCAGTCCAAGATCGGATCTGACCGAGGGTTACGACAGCACATGCTGGGCTAGGGCATGTGTTGGTGCTGCATTTTTCTTCGTCGGGGCACCATCTTCGGATCATCGCCGGAGAACCTGACAGACGGCATTGGGGTTCCGACGATCAGGGGGTCAGGGGGTGTGCGCACATGATGTGTGATGGGTGCCGGTACTTGGCCCTTATATCGACCCCCTATCCCTCATCAAACCTCGAGAAGTCACACCCCCTTGAAGAGCATTTGAGATTTTACATGTTTGCTGCCAGCAGCCATTAAAGTGTCTGAAATGGGGACACTTTTTTCAAATGGTCACAAAATCTTGTAAACTTCGAGTTTTTAGTTGAATTTTTTTGTGCATGCCAACAAAAAAATAAGGATCATGTCTACCAAGTTTGGGGCCAAAAATCCTCTCAAAAAAATTTTAAAAAAATCTCAAACTGTAAAAAGTTTCAAAAGTCGTGAAAAATAGAAAACGAGTCGTTTTGCTATGAACCTTCACGTGAAGGCTTAAGGGACCATTGTATGAATTTACAAGCCATAAAAATAGCATTGGCATGCAGAAATATGAAGATGTGCCTAAACCCACCTACCACCCTATCGATCCACGGCTTGCGCATCCCGTCTCTCTGGCTGGTGTACTGCCCGCCCACCCACCCGCCCGCTCGTTTCGTCGGTTGGGTTGGGCATACGAAGTTCATTCCCAGTCTAAGATCCAACCAGACTGAGGATTGCAGCAGCAGGATTGGTAGCACGTAGAGAAGGACCTGGACGATCCCCGACTTGCGCATCCCACCACTCTGGCCGGCTGAGCACCCGCACGCTCATTTCGTGGGTTGACTTAGGCATACGGAGTTCATTCCCAGTCTAAGCATACGGAGTTCATTCCCAGTCTAATATCAGATCAGACCGAGGGTTGCGGCAGCACATGCTGGGCTTGGGCATGTGCTGATGCCTTATTTTTCTTCACCGACGCACCATCACCGGATCATCACCGGAGAACCTGAACGGCGGCAATGGGGTTCCGACGATCAGAGGGGCCGGGGGGGTGTGCGCACATGATGTGCAATGGGTGCTGGTACTTGGCCCTTATATTGGCCCCCTATCCCTCATCAAACCTCGAGAACTCATGCCCCCTTAATGAGCATTTGAGATTTTACAAGATTGCTGCCAGCAGCCATTAAAGTGTCTGAAATGGGGACACTTTTTTCATATGGTCACAAAATCTTGTACACTTCGAGTTTTTAGCTGAATATTTTTGTGCATGCCAACAAAAATACAAGGATCACATCTACCAAGTTTGGGGCCAAAACTCCTTTCGAAAAAATTTTAAAAAATCTCGAACCGTAAAAAGTTTCAAAAATCGTGAAAAATAGAAAATGAGTCGTCTTGCGATGAAACTTCACGTGAAGGCTTAAGGGACCATTGTATGAATTTACAAGCCATAAAAATGGCATTGCCACGCAGAAATATGAAGATGTGCCTAAACCCACCTACCACCCTATCGATCCACGGCTTGCACATCCCGTCTCTTTGGCCGGCATAGTGGCCGCCCGCTTGCCCGCCCGCCCGCTTGCTCATTTCATCAGTTAGCTTAGGCATACGGAGTTCATTCCAAGTCTAAGATTAGACCAGATCGAGGGTTACGGCAGCAGGATCGACAGCACATAGAGGAGGACCCGATCGATCCCCGACTTACGCATACCGCCCCTCTGGCTGGCTGAGCGCCCGTACGCTTGTTTCGTGGGTTGACTGAGGCATACGAAGTTCATTCCCAGTCTAAGCATACGGAGTTCATTGCCAGTCTAAGATCGGATCGGATCGAGGGTTGTGACAGCACAAGCTGGGCTTGGGCTTGGGCATGTGCTGGTGCCGGATTTTCCTTCGTCGAGGCACCATCGTCGGAGCATCGTCGGAGAACCTGACCGACTGCATTGGGGTTCTGGCAATCGAGGGGGTCGGGGGGTGTGCGCACATGATGTGCAATGGGTGCTGGTTCTTGGCCCTTATATGGGCCCCCTATCCCCTATCAAACCTTGAGAACTCACACCCCCTTAAAGAGCATTTGAGATTTTACAGGTTTGCTGCCAGTAGCCATTAAAGAGTTTGAAATGGGGACACTTTTTTCAAATGGTCACAAAATCTTGTACACTTTGAGTTTTTAGCTGAATTTTTTTGTGCATGCCAACAAAAATACAAGGATCACGTCTACCAAGTTTGTGGCCAAAACTCCTTCCGAAAAAATTTTAAAAAATCTCAAACCGCAAAAAGTTTCAAAAATCGTGAAAAATATACAACGAGTTGTCTTGCCATGAAACTTCATGTGAAGGCTTAAGGGACCATTGTATGAATTTACAAGCCATAAAAATGGCATTGGCACGCAGAAATATAAAGGTGTGCCTAAACCCACCTACCACCCTATCGATCCACGGCTTGCACATCCCGTATCTCTGGCCGGACTGTAGCCGCCCGCCCGCCCCTGCCTCGTTTCTTCAGTTGGCTTAGGCATACGGAGCTCATTCCCAGTCTAAGATCGGATCGGACTGAAGGTTGTGCACAGGATTGGTAGCACGTAGAGGGGGACCCGATCGATCCCCACCTTGCGTAACCCACCCCTCTGGCCGGCTGAGCACCCGCACGCTTGTTTCGTGGGTTGACTTAGGCTTACGGAGTTCATTCCCAGTCTAAGCATATGAAGTTCATTCCCAGTCTAAGATCGGACCGAACCGAGGGTTACGGCAGCACATGCTGGGCTCGGGCATGTGTTGGTGCTGTATTTTTCTTCGTTGGGGCACCATCGCCGGAGCATCGCCAGATAACCTGACCGACGGCATTGGTGTTCCCATGATCGGGGGGGTGTGCGCACATGATGTGCGATGGGTGCTGGTACTTGGCCATTATATTGGCCCCCTATCCCTCATCAAACCTCGAGAACTCACACCCCCTTAAAGAGCATTTGAGATTTTACAAGATTGCTGCCAGTAGCCATTAAAGTGTCTGAAATGGGGACACTTTTTTCAAATGGTCACAAAATCTTGTACACTTCGAGTTTTTAGCTAAATGTTTTTGTGCATGCCAATAAAAATACAAGGATCACGTCTACCAAGTTTGGGGCAAACGAGTCGTCTTGCCATTAAACTTCACGTGAAGGCTTAAGGGACCATTGTATGAATTTACAAGCCATAAAAATGGCATTGGCATGCAGAAATATGAAGATGTGCCTAAACCCACCTACACCTTATCGATCCATGGCTTGCGCATCCCGTCTCTCCGGCCGGCGTAGTGCCCACCCGCTCGTCCGCCCGCCGCTCGTTTCGTCGGTTGGCTTAGGCATACGGAGTTCATTCCCAGTCTCAGATCAGACCAGACCAAGGGTTGCGGCAGCAGGATCGATAGCACGCAGAGGGGGCCTCGACCGATCCCCGGCTTGCGCATCCCTCCCCTCTGGCCGGCATACGTATGCTCGTTTCGTGGGTTGACTTAGGCATACGGAGTTCATTCCCAGTCTAAGCATATGGAGTTCATTCCCCGTCTACGATCGGATCAGACCGAGGGTTGCGACAGCACATGTTGGGCTCGGGCATGTGTTGGTGTCACATTTTTCTTCACCGAGGCACCATCGCCAGAGCATCGTCGAAGAACCTGACCGACGGCATTGGGGTTTCGGCGATCGGGGGGGCCAGGGGGATGTGCGTGCATGATGTGCGATGGGTGCTGGTACTTGGCCCTTATATTGGCCCCCTATCCCTCATCAAACCTCGAGAACTCACACCTCCTTAAAGAGCGTTTGAGATTTTACAGGTTTGCTACCAATAGCCATGAAAGTGTCCAAAATGAGGACACTTTTTTCAAATGGTCATAAAATCTTGTACACTTCGAGTTTTTGGCTGAATTTTTTTTGTGCATGCCAACAAAAATACAGGGATCACGTCTACCAAGTTTGGGGCCAAAACTCCTTTTGAAAAAATTTTTAAAAATCTTGAACCGTAAAAAGTTTCAAAAATCATGAAAAATAGAAAATGAGTCGTCTTGCCATGAAACTTCACATGAAGGCATAAGGGACCATTGTATGAATTTACAAGCCATAAAAATGGCATTGGCATGCAGAAATATAAAGATGTGCCTAAACTCACCTACCACCCTATCCCGTCTCTTTGGCTGGCATAGTACTCGCCCGCCCGCTCGTTTCGTCGGTTGGCTTAGGCATACGGAGTTCATTCCCAGTGTAAGATCCGATCAGACTGAGGGTTGCGGCAAAAGGATCGGCAGCACATGGAGGAGGACCCGGCCGATCCCCGACTTGCGCATCCCGCCCTTCTGGCCAGCTGAGTGCCCGTACGCTCGTTCCGTGGGTTGACTTAGGCATACGAAGTTCATTCCCAGTCTAAGCATACGAAGTTCATTCTCAGTCTAAGATCGGACCGGTGCAAGGGTTGCAGCAGCACATGCTAAGCTCGAGCATGTGCTGGTGCCGCATTTTTCTTTGTCGAGGCACCATCGTCGGAGCATCGCCAGAGAACCTGATCGACGGCATTGGGGTTCCGACGATCGGAGAGGCCGGGGGGTGTGCGCAGATGTTGTGTGATGGGTGCTGGTACTTGGCCCATATATTGGCCCCCTATCCCTCATAAAACCTCGAGAACTCACACTCCCTTAAAGAGCATTTGAGATTTTACAGGTTTGCTGCCAGTAGCCATTAAAGTGTCTGAAATGGGGACACTTTTTTCAAATGGTCACAAAATCTTGTACACGTTGGGTTTTTAGCTGAATTTTTTTGTGCATGGCCAAAACTCCTTCCGAAAAAATTTTAAAAAATCTTGAACCGTAAAAGGTTTCAAAAATCGTGAAAAATAGAAAACGATCGTCTTGCCATGAAACTTCACGTGAAGGCTTAAGGACCATTGTATGAATTTACAAACCATAAAAATGGCATTAGCACACAGAAATATGAAGATGTGCCTAAACCTACCTACCACCCTATCAATCCACGGCTTGCGCATCCCGTCTCTCTGGCCGGCGTGGTGCCCGCCCGCCTGCCCGCCTACTCGTTTCGTCGGTTGCTTAGGCATACGGAGTTCATTCCTAGTCTAAGATCGGATCGGATCAAGGGTTGCGGTAAGGATCGGCAGCACACAGAGGGTGTCCCGGTCGATCCCCGACTTGCGCATCCCGCCCCTCTGGCCGGCTGAGCACCTGCACGCTCGTTTCGTGGGTTGACTTAGCATACGAAGTTCATTCCTAGTCTAAGCATATGGAGTTCATTCCCAGTCTAAGAGCAGACCAGACCAAGGTTGGCAGCTCATGCTGGGCTCAGGCATGTGTTGGTGCCGTATTTTTCTTCGCAGAGGCACCATCATCGGAGCATCGTCGGAGAACCTGACCGACGGCATTGGGGTTCCGACGATCGGGGGGTCGGGGGGTGTGCGCACATGATGTGCGATGGGTGCTGGTACTTGCCCTTATATTGGCTTCCTATCCCTTATCAAACCTCAAGAACTCACACCCTCTTAAAGAGCATTTGAGATTTTACAAGTTTACTGCAAGTAGCCATTAAAGTCGCTGAAATGGGGACATTTTTTTCAAATGGTCACAAAATCTTGTACACTTCGAGTTTTTAGCTGAATGTTTTTGTGCATGCCAACAAAAATACACGGATCACGTCTACCACGTTTGGGCCCAAAACTCCTTCTGAAAAAATTTTAAAAAATCTCGAGCCACAAAAAGTTTCAAAATCATGAAAAATAGAAAATGAGTCGTCTTGCCATAAAACTTCACATGAAGGCTTAAGGGAGCATAGGATGAATTTACAAGCCATAAAACTTCACATGAAGGCTTAAGGGAGCATAGGATGAATTTACAAGCCATAAAAATATCATTCACACATAGAAATATGAAGATGTACCTAAACCCACCTACCACCCTATCGATCCATGGCTTGCGCATCCCGTCTCTCTGGCCGGGGTAGTGCCCGCCCGCTCTTTTCATCGGTTGGCTTAGGCATACGTAGTTCATCCCCAGTCTAAGATCAGACCGGACAGAGGGTTGAGATAGTAGGATTGGTAGCACATAGAGGGGGACCCGAGAACTCACACCCCTTTAAAGAGCATCTGAGATTTTACAGGTTCGCTACCAGTAGCCATTAAAATGTATGAAATGGGGACACTTTTTTCAAATGGTCACAAAATCTTCTACACTTTGATTTTTTAGCTGAATTCTTTTGTGCATGCCAACAAAAATACAAGGATCACATCTACCAAGTTTGGGGCCAAAACTCCTTCCAAAAAAATTTAAAAAAATCTCGAACCGTAAAAAGTTTGAAAAATTGTGAAAAATAGAAAACGAGTCATCTTGCAATGAAACTTCACGTGAAGGCTTAAGGGACCATTGTTTGAATTTACAAGCCATAAAAATGGCATTGGCATGCAAAAATATGAAGATGTACCTAAACCCACCTCCCACCCGCTCGTTTTGTCGGTTGGCTTAGGCATACGGAATTCATTCCCATTCTAAGATCAGACTAGACCGAGGGTTGAGGCAGCAAGATCGGTAGCACGCAGAGGGGGACCCGGCTGATCCCTGACTTGCCGGATCCCACCCTTTTGGCCGCGTTTGAGCGCTCGGCGACGGCTCGTTTTGTGGGTTTGGACTTAGGCAAGTACGGAGTTCATTCCCAGTCTAAGCATACGGAGTTCATTCTCAGTCTAAGATCAGATCAGACCGAAGGTTGTGGCAGCACATGCTAGGCTCAGACATGTGCTGGTGCCACATTTTTCTTCGTCGGTGGCACCATTGTCGGAGCAACGTCGGAGAACCTGACTGGCGCATTGGGGTTCCGGCGATCGGGGGGGCCGGGGGGTGTGCGCACATGATGTGCAATGGTGCTGGTACTTGGCCTTATATTGGCCCCCTATCCCTCATCAAACCTTGTGAACTCAGACCGCCATAAAGAGCATTTGAGATTTTACAGGTTTGCTGTCAGTAGCCATTAAAGTGTCTGAAATGGTGACACTTTTTTCAAATGGTCCACAAAATCTTGTACATTTCAGGTTTTAGCTGAATTTTTTTATGCATGCCAACAAAAATACAAGATCACGTCTACCAAGTTTGGGGCTAAAACTCCTTTCGAAAAAATTTTAAAAAATCTCGAACCGTAAAAGGTTTCGAAAATCATGAAAAATAGAAAACGAGTTATCTTGCCATGAAACTTCACATGAAGGCTTAAGGGACCATTGTAGGAATTTACAAGCCATAAAAATGGCATTGGCAAACAGAAATATAAAGATGTGCCTAAACCCACCTACCACCCTATCGATCCACGGCTTGCGCATCCCGTCTCTCTGGCCGGCGTAGTGCCCGTCCGCCCACCCGGCCGCTCGTTCCGTCGGTTGTCTTAGGCATACGGAGTTCATTTCTAGTCCAAGATTGGACCAGACTAAGGGTTTAGGTAGCAGGATGAGCAGCACGTAGAGGGGGACCCGGTGGATCCCAGGCTTGAGCATCCCACCCCTCTAGCTGGCTGAGAGCCCGCACGCTCGTTTCGTGGGTTGACTTAGGCATACGCAGTTCATTCCCAGTCTAAGCATACGGAGTTCATTCCCAGTCTAAGATCGGATCGGACCAAGGGTTGTGACCGCACATGCTGGGCTCTGGCATGTGGTAGTGCCGTATTTTTCTTCGTCGGGGCACAATCGTCTGAGCATCGTCGGAGAACCTGATTGGCGGCATTTGGGTTCCAACGATCGGGGGGCCGGGGGGGTGTGCGCAGATGAAGTGCGATGGGTGCTGGTACTTGGCCCTTATATTGGCCTCCTATCCCTTATCAAACCTCGAGAACTCACACCCCCATAAAAAGCATTTGAGATTTTACAGGTTTCTTGCCAGTAGCCATTAAAGTGTCTGAAATGGGGACACTTTTTTCAAATGGTCACAAAATCTTGTACACTTCGAGTTTGTAGCTAAATGTTTTTGTGCATGCCAACAAAAATACAAGGAGCACGTCTACCATGTTTGGGGCCAAAACGCCTTCCAAAAAAATTTTAAAAAATCCTGAACCGTAAAAAGTTTTGAAAATCGTGAAAAATAGAAAACGAGTCGTCTTGCCATGAAACTTCACGTGAAGGCTTAAGGGACCATTGTATGAATTTACAAGCCATAAAAATGGCATTGGCACACAGAAATATGAAGATATGCCTAAACCCACCTACTACCCTATCAATCCACGGCTTGCGCATCCCATCTTTCTGGCCGGCATGGTGCCCGCCCGACCGCCCGTCCGCCCGCTCGTTTCGTCGGTTGGCTTAGGCATATGGAGTTCATTCCCAGTCTATGATCAGACCAGACCGAGGGTTATGGCAGCAGGATCGGTAGTACGCAGAGTGAGACCTGACCGATCCTCGGGTTGCGCATCCCACCCCTCTGGCCGGCTGAGCACCTGCATGCTCGTTTCGTGGGTTGACTTAGGCATACGGAGTTCATTCCCAGTCTAAGCGTACGGAGTTCATTCCCAGTCTAGGATCAGACCGGACCGAGGGTTACGACAGCACATGCTAGGCTCGGGCATGTGTTGGTGCCGTATTTTTTCTTCGCTGGAGCATTGTCGGAGAACCTGATCGGTGGCAATGGGGTTCCAGCGATCGGGGGGCCGGGGGGTGAGCGCACATGATATGTAATGGGTGTTGGTACTTGGTCCTTATATTGGCCCCCTATCCCTCATCAAACCTCGAGAACTCACACCCCCATAAAGAGCATTTGAGATTTTACAGGTTTGTTGCCAGTAGCCATTAAAGTGTCTGAAATGGGGACACTTTTTTCAAATGGTCACAAAATCTTGTACACTTCGAGTTTTTAGCTAAATTTTTTGTGCATGCCAACAAAAATACAAGGATCACGTCTACCATGTTTGGGGCCAAAACACCTTCCGAAAAAATTTTAAAAAATCCTTAACCGTAAAAAGTTTCGAAAATCGTGAAAAATAAAAAACGAGTCGTCTTGCCATGAAACTTCACGTGAAGGCTTAAGGGACCATTGTATGAATTTACAAATCATAAAAATGGCATTGGCACACAGAAATATGAAGATGTGCCTAAACCCACTTACCACCCTATCGATCCACGGCTTGCGCATCCCGTCTCTCTGGCCGGCGTAGTGCCCGCCCGCCCGCCCACCCGCTCGTTTTGTCGGTTGGCTTAGGCGTATGGAGTTCTTTCCCAATCTAAGATCAGACCAGATTGAGGGTTACGACAGTAGCATCGGCACATGCAGAGGGGGACCCAGCCGATCCCAGACTTGCTCATTCCGCCCCTTCGGCCGGCTGAGCACCCGCACACTTGTTTGATGGTTTGACTTATGCATATGGAGTTCATTCCCTGTCTAAGCATATGGAGTTCATTCCCAGTCTAAGATCGGACTGGACCGAGGGTTACGGCAGCACATGCTTGGCTCGGGCATGTGTTGGTGCCGCATTTTTCTTCGCCGGGGCACCATCGCCGGAGCATCATTGGAGAACCTGACCGACGGCATTGAGGTTCCGACGATGGAGGCGCCGGGGGGTGTGCGCACATGATGTGCGATGGGTGCTGGTACTTGGCCCTTATATTGGCCCTCTATCTCTCATCAAACCTCGAGAAGTCACACCCCCTTAAAGAGCATTTGAGATTTTACAGGTTTGCTGCCAGTAGCCATTAAAGTGTCTGAAATGGGGACACTTTTTTCAAACGGTCACAAAATCTTGTACACTTTGAATTTTTAGCTGAATGTTTTTATGCATACCAGCAAAAATACAAGGATCACGCCTACCAAGTTTGGGGCCAAAACTCCTTCTGAAAAAATTTTAAAAAATCCCGAACCGTAAAAAGTTTCAAAAATCATGAAAAATAGAAAACGAGTCGTCTTGCCATGAAACTTCACGTGAAAGGCTTAAGGGACCATTGTATGAATTTACAAGCCATAAAAATGGCATTGGCACGTAGAAATATGAAGATGTGCCTAAACCCACCTACGACCCTATCGATCCACGACATGCGCATCCTGTCTCTTTGGCCGGCGTAGTGCTCGCCTGCCCTCCCGCCCGCTCGTTTCGTCAGTTGGCGTAGGCATACAGAGTTCATTCCCAGTCTAAGATCAAACCAGACCGAGGGTTACGGTAGCAAGATCGGTAGCATGCAGAGGGGGACCCGATCGATCCTTGGCTTGCGCACCCTGCCCCTCTGGTCGGCTGAGCAGCCGCACCCTCGCTTCGTGGGTTGACTTAGGCATACGGAGTTCATTCCCAGTTTAGGATCAGACCAGACCGAGGGTTTTGACAGCACATGCTTGGCTCGGGCATGTGTTGGTGCCGCATTTTTCTTTGTCGGGGCACCATCGCTGGAGCATCGTCGGAGAACCTGACCGGTGACAATGGGGTTCCGGTGATCGGGGGGGCGGGGGGGTGTGCGCACATGATGTGCTATGGGTGCTGGTACTTGGCCCTTATATTGGCCCCCTATCCCTCATCAAACCTCGAGAACTCACACCCCCTTAAAGAGCATTTGAGATTTTACAGGTTTGCTGCCAGTAGCCATTAAAGTGTCTGAAATGGGGACACTTTTTTCAAATGGTCACAAAATCTTGTATACTTCAAATTTTTAGCTGAATTTCTTTTTGCATACCAAAAAAAATACAAGGATCACGTCTAATAAGTTTGGGGCCAAAACTCATTCCGAAAAAATTTTAAAACATCCCAAACCGCAAAAAGTTTCAAAAATCATGAAAAATAGAAAATGAGTCGTCTTGCCATGAAACTTCACGTGAAAGGCTTAAGGGACCATTGTATCAATTTACAAGCCATAAAAATGGCATTGGCACGTAGAAATATGAAGATGTGCCTAAACCCACCTACGACCCTATCGATCCACGGCGTGCGCATCCCGTCTCTTTGGCCGACGTAGTGCCCACCCGCCCGCCCTCCCGCTCGCTCGTTTCGTCGGTTGGCGTAGGCATACGGAGTTCATTCCCAGTCTAAGATCAGACCAAACTGAGGGTTGCGGTAGCAGGATCGATAGCATGCAGAGGGGGACCCGGTCGATCCTCGGCTTACGCACCCTACCCCTCTAGCCAGCAGAGCACCCGCACATTCATTTCATGGGTTGACTTAGGCATACGGAGTTCATTCCCAGTGTAGGATCAGACCGGACCGAGGGTTTCGACAGCACATGCTAGGCTCGGGCATGTGTTGGTGCCATATTTTTCTTCGTCGGGGCACCATCGCTGGAGCATCGTCGGAGAACCTTACCGGTGGCAATGGGGTTCCGGCGATCGGGGGGGCCGGGGGGGTGAGCGCACAAGATATGCGATGGGTGTTGGTACTTGGCCCTTATATTGGCCCCCTATCCCTCATCAAACATCGAGAACTCACACCCCCATAAAGAGCATTTGAGATTTTACAGGTTTGTTGCCAGTAGCCATTAAAGTGTCTGAAATGGGGACACTTTTTTCAAATGGTCACAAAATCTTGTACACTTCGAGTTTTTAGCTAAATGTTTTTGTGCATGCCAACAAAAATACAAGGATCACGTCTACCATGTTTGGGGCCAAAACACCTTCCAAAAAAATTTTAAAAAATCCTTAACCGTAAAAAGGTTCAAAAATCATGAAAAATAGAAAACGAGTCATCTTGCCATGAAACTTCACGTGAAGGCTTAAGGGACCATTGTATGAATTTACAAATCATAAAAATGGCATTGGCACATAGAAATATGAAGATGTGCCTAAACCCACCGACCACCCTATCGATCCACGGCTTGCGCATCCCGTCTCTCTGGCCGGCGTAGTGCCCGCCCGCCCGCCCACCCACTCGTTTCGTTGGTTGGCTTAGGCATACGGAGTTCATTCCCAATCTAAGATTAGACCAGATCAAGGGTTACGACAGTAGGATCGGCAGCACGCAGAGGGGGACCCAACCGATCCCCGGCTTGCGCATCTCGCCCCTTCGATCGGCTGAGCACCCGCACACTTATTTCGTGGTTTGACTTATGCATATGGAGTTCATTCCCTGTCTAAGCATACGGAGTTCATTCCCAATCTAAGATCGGACTGGACCGAGGGTTACGGTAGCCATGCTTGGCTCGGGCATGTGTTGGTGCCGCATTTTTCTTCACCGGGGCACCACCGCCGAAGCATCATTGGAGAACCTGACCGACGGCATTGAGGTTCCGGCGATGGAGGCACCGGGGGGTGTGTGCACATGATGTGCGATGGGTGCTGGTACTTGGCCCTTATATTGGCCCTCTATCCCTCATCAAACCTCGAGAAGTCACACCCCCTTAAAGAGCATTTGAGATTTTACAGGTTTGCTGCCAGTAGCCATTAAAGTGTGTGAAATGGGAACACTTTTTTCAAATGGTCACAAAATCTTGGACACTTCGAATTTTGAGCTGAATTGTTTTGTGCATACCAACAAAAATACAAGGATCACGTCTACCAAGTTTGGAGCCAGAATTCCTTCTGAAAAAATTTTTAAAAATCCCGAACCATAAAAAGTTTCAAAAATCATGAAAAATAGAAAATGAGTCGTCTTGCCATGAAACTTCACGTGAAAGGCTTAAGGGACCATTGTATGAATTTACAAGCCATAAAAATGGCATTGGCACGTAGAAATATGAAGATGTGCCTAAACCCACCTACGACCCTATCGATCCACGGCATGCGCATCCCGTCTCTTTGGCCGGCATAGTGCTCGCCCGCCCGCCCTCCTACCCGCTCGTTTCGTCAGTTGGCGTAGGCATACAGAGTTCATTCCCAGTCTAAGATTGGACCAGACCAAGGGTTGCGGTAGCAAGATCGGCAGCATGTAGAGGGGGACCTGATCGATCCTCGGCTTGCACACCCTGCCCCTCTGGCCGGCTGAGCACCCGCACGCTCTTTTCGTGGGTTGACTTAGGCATACGGAGTTTATTCCCAGTCTAGGATCAGACCAGACCGGGGGTTGTGACAGCACATTCTTGGCTCGGGCGTGTGTTGGTGCCGTATTTTTCTTCGTCGGGGCACCATCGCTGGAGCATCATCGAAGAACCTGACCGGTGACAATGGGGTTCCGGTGATCGGAGGGGCCGTATGCCTAAGTCAACCGACGAAACGAGCGTGCGGGCACTCAGCTGGCCAGAGGGGCGGGATGCGCAAGTCGGGGATTAGCCGGGTCCCCCTCTGTGTGCTACTGATCTTGCTACCACAACCCTCAGTCTGATCTGATCTTAGACTGGGAATGAACTCCGTATCCCTAAGCCAACCGATGAAACGAACGGGCAGGTGGGCGGGCGAGCACTATGCCAGCCAGAGAGACGGGATGCACAAGACGTGAATCGATAGGATGGTAGGTGGGGTTTTAGGCACATCTTCATATTTCTGGATTCCAATGCCATTTTTATTACTTGTAAATTCATACAATCATCCCTTAAGCCTTCACGTGAAGTTTCATGGCAAGACGACTCGCTTTCTATTTTTCACTATTTTTGAAACTTTTTGTGGATTGGGGATTTTTATAATTTTTTCGAAAGGAGTTTTCACCCCAAACTTGGTAGATGACGATCCTTGTATTTTTATTGGCATGCACAAAAAAATTCAGCTAAAAACTCGAAGTGTACAAGATTTCATGACCATTTAAAAAAAGTGTCCCCATTTCAGACTCTTTAATGGCTACTGGCAGCAAACCTGTAAAATCTCAAATGCTTTTTAAGGGGGTGTGAGTTCTTGAGGTTTGATGAGGGGATAGGGGGCCAATTTAAGGGCCAAGTACCAGCACCATCGCACATCATTTGCGCACACCCCCCCGGCCCTCCCCAATCCCGGAACCCTAATGCCCGCCGGTCAGGTTCTCCCGTGATGCTACGACAATGGTGCCCAGTGAAGAAAAATATCGGTACCAGCACATGCCCCGAGCCAGCATGTGCTACTGTAACCCTTGGTCCAATTCGATCTTAGACTGGGAAATGAACTCCGTATGCTTAGACTGGGAATGAACTCCGTATGCCTAAGTCAACCCCATGGAACGAGCGTGCAGGCGCTCAGCCGCCAGAGGGGCGGGATGCGCAAGTTGGGGATTGATCAGGTCCCCCTCTGCGTGCTGTCGATCCTGTAGCCACAACCCTTGGTCTGATCTGATCTTAGACTGGGAATGAACTCTGTATGCCTAAGCTAACCAACAAAACGAGTGGGCAGGCGGGCACTGCGTCAGCCAGAGAGACGGGATGCGCAAGCCATGAATCGATAGGGTGGCAAGTGGGTTTAGGCACATCTTGATATTTCTACGTGCCAATGCCATTTTTATGGCTTTTTAATTCATACAATGGTCCCTTAAGCCTTCATGTGAAGTTTCATGGCAAGACGACTCGTTTTCTATTTTTCATGATTTTTGAAATTTTTGCGGTTCAGGATTTTTTAAAATTTTTTTGGAAGGATTTTTTGCCCCAAACTTTGTAGATGTGATCCTTGTATTTTTTTTGGCATGCACAAAAAAATTCAGCTAAAAACTCAAAGTGTACAAGATTTTGTGATCATTTGAAAAAAGTGTACCAATTTCAGATACTTTAATGGCTACTGGCAGCAAACCTATAAAATCTCAAATGCTCTTTAAGGGGGTGTGAGTTCTCAAGGTTTGATGAGGGATAGGGGATCAATATAAGGGCCAAGTACTAGCACCCATCGCACATCATGTGCGCACACCCCCCGGCCCCCCCGATCACCGAAACCGCAATGCCATCGATTAGGTTCTCCGGCGATGCTTTGGCGATGGTGCCCCGGCAAAGTAAAATGTTGCACCAGCACATGCCCGAGCCTAGCATGTGCTACCGTAACCCTTGGTCCAGTCCAATCTTAGACTGGGAATGAACTCCGTATGCTTAGACTGGGAATGAACTCCATATGCCTAAGTCAACCCACGAAACGAGCGTGCAGGCGCTCAGCCGGCCGGAGGGGCGGGATGCGCAAGTCGGGGATCATCCGGGTCCCCCTCTATGTGTTGCCAATCCTACTATCACAACCCCCGATCCGGTCTGATCTTAGACTGGGAATGAACTCCATATGCCTAAGCCAACCGACGAAACGAGAGGGCCGACGGGCGGGAG